>JAIGNY010001647.1:1405000-1420000 GCA_020152595.1 Chiridota heheva | reverse complement strand
GCATTTGGATTTCGCATGTGTTTAACCTCACTAAGTGCAAATTCAGCGAAGTCATATCCACCCTCGCGGTCTGCCCCAGTCTATTGATTGATACAGCTAGCATGGATGCCTTCCATTAACAAACTATGCCGATTTTATATCTAGATGTATTTGTTTTATATTTAGCTGCAGGTCTACTATATAAATAAATTGATTAAAACACATAATTTATCTTTCGAGGTTCATTTAGAGTTATGGGTGTTTTTGATCAGAATGTAGACGATGACTTCATTGGGTATTTAGCTTAAGGCTTATTATAGAAATTTGAAAAGTGGATTTCAAAAACTAGCTATTCAATTTTCCATACCATATTAAATTTTGTACAACCAAGCTTGAAGCTTTGACTGGATCATATATCATAGTAACATCTTTCAACTTCAGTATATTTGTGTACACCTCCAAAGTGACACTCGTAAATTGTCGCATATTGTAAATTGTGTGAAGAGATTTGCCTTGTTTTATGCTGCCGATGATTAAATATCCCGCAGCACATAACCGTAATTACATCGCTTATGCATCAGGTTGATAAAACTCCCCGTGTTCTACATTTAATTTTCATTCTTTCCATACTTTCATGATTTTTATCAATCTGTTCATGTAGCATACACCAGTCTTTAATAAAAAATTGATGACACAATTGATTATTGTTTGTTTAGGCAGAAGAAAACGTGAGGATTTCTTTGTTCATCACAATCTGGATATAAACACCCTCACTCTCTCTTTTCACAAAATGATTGCCAGTTTTTCATGTCTGCATGTAGCGAACGAACTGCTGCTATCCGTTGGTTTTATTAGGTTATGAAAATGGTTCGGTAGGTCAGAATATTCTCCGAATAGAAAAACTTATAATTTGGAAGTTTTAATACCTTTGTGGAATGAAAATGTCAATAGCGGCCATATATTTATGTGAAAATATTAATAACAGTTTTTTCTTGAAAATGGTGTGACTGTGGGGAAATTTCCTTTATCCCTCGCGAACAATATAAATGAGTCACAAAGGGAGCAAAATTAATGTAAATTCAACAAAAGACTGCCAACGAAGCTAGAAGTTAAGCGGGAATTTTACATAAATGAAAGAAGAAATTTCAAGAAATAAAAACAGGCTTGAATTCCGTCCTATATATCCATAGTTCCATAGTTTGTCTTATACAAACCTGATGGCTGACTAGATAATGGTAACTAAAGGTAATAAATTCGCTGGGACTGTGACTGGGACTCTATTTTAAGAGTTAAAATTAAACTCTCTTAAGAGTTAAAATTTAAGACTTTAAAGTAATCAAATTTAACTCTTTAGAGTTAGAATTTAACTGTTTGAAGAGAGTTAAATTTCCAGAGTCAAGTTTTCACAGCAAGAGGAGATATTCTAAGAGTGTTGACCTCGGTAGAATAAATACTCATTCTAAAGAGTAGTAGTGGATATAGATTATGCTGATATTTTTTATGATATCTACCGAGAATCAAGATACTTTGGAGGGAACAAATATAAATATATACATTAGTCTGCATGAAAAAGAATCTAAGTCTACATGGACGAATATTTAATCGCATATCCTCAGAAAATAGTTTGAAAACAGAAGAATGGCGCGAA
The DNA here is from genome assembly GCA_020152595.1 of Chiridota heheva. Classification (NCBI taxonomy): domain Eukaryota; kingdom Metazoa; phylum Echinodermata; class Holothuroidea; order Apodida; family Chiridotidae; genus Chiridota; species Chiridota heheva. The sequence goes on along the minus strand of JAIGNY010001647.1, from coordinate 1,418,373 downwards.
TGTTAACATGCTCTTTATTGTTCAAATTGAAACACATTGAAAAAATCTACTCAAACTTTATAATGCGATATTGCAATTATTCGAGCAAAAAGCGACTTGTTGTTTAAAGTTAAAAACAATTAACTGAAGCTCTAAAATACCAACAAATCTTATAAACCGAAGTTGTGACTTGTGATCACAGGGTTGTTCGAAAGTAAGTCTTGCTGCATGGATATGCAAATTGATAACGCGGAGGATATATTTGGCAAAATGCGTGTTTTTTCACATTTCTATAGTTCATATATACTTGAAAGATTTCAAGCGTCCTGATTAGTTCACAACTGTTGTTAATCATCTTCTTTAATGAGAGGTTTTTATTATAATACATATGACTGTGACAAATAATTGAATGGAAGCATAGTTCCGGGATATGTACCTAGTTGTGGGTCAACAAATTTCATCGACGACATGACAAGCACGACAACCACACACGAGTGATAAAATGTTTTCGACTGTTTCGTATACTGACGTAGGCTGTGATTGTCTTTTTAAATTATTTTACATTAGCTGTCGGTCTCACGCAGCCCCCAGTATATACGTCGAAAAGTATTTTGTGGGTATATGATGAACATTAAGACTTTAAGAAGGTCTAGGGCCTAGGCCTACTAAGAGTTATCGTACTCACATCACGTAGTTTTTTTAAATCTACAGGTCTTCGCTCCGCGGGTCTTCGCTCCGCAGGTCTTCGCTCCGCGGGTCTTCGCTCCGCGGGTCTTCGCTCCGCGGGTCTTCGCTCCGCGGGTCTTGCTCCGCGGGTCTTGCTCCGCAGGGTCTTGCTCCGCGGGTCTTCGCTCCGCGGGTCTTCGCTCCGCGGGTCTTCGCTCCGCGGGTCTTCGCTCCGCAGGTCTTCGCTCCGCAGGTCTTCGCTCCGCGGGTCTTCCTCCGCGGGTCTTCGCTCCGCGGGTCTTCGCTCCGCGGGTCTTCGCTCCGCGGGTCTTCGCTCCGCGGGTCTTCGCTCCGCGGGTCTTCGCTCCGCGGGTCTTCGCTCCGCGGGTCTTCGCTCCGCGGGTCTTCGCTCCGCGGGGTCTTCGCTCCGCGGGTCTTCGCTCCGCAGGTCTTTCGCTCCGGGTCTTCGCTCCGCAGGTCTTCGCTCCGCGGGTCTTCGCTCCGCGGGTCTTCGCTCCGCGGGTCTTCGCTCCGCGGGTCTTAGCCCGCGGGTCTCCTCCGCGGGTCTTGCTCCGCGGGTCTTCGCTCCGCGGGTCTTCGCTCCGCGGGTCTTCGCTCCGCGGGTCTTCGCTCCGCAGGTCTTCGCTCCGCGGGTCTTCGCTCCGCCGGGTCTTCGCTCCGCGGGTCTTCGCTCCGCGGGTCTTCGCTCCGCGGGTCTTCGCTCCGCGGGTCTTGCTCCGCAGGTCTTCGCTCCGCGGGTCTTCGCTCCGCAGGTCTTCCGCTCCGCGGGTCTTCTCCGCGGGTCTTCGCTCCGCGGGTCTTCGCTCCGCGGGTCTTCGCTCCGCAGGGCCTTCGCTCCGCGGGTCTTGCCCGCGGGTCTTCGCTCCGCGGGTCTTCGCTCCGCAGGTCTTCGCTCCGCAGGTCTTCGCTCCGCAGGTCTTCGCTCCGCAGGTCTTCGCTCCGCAGGTCTTCGCTCCGCAGGTCTTCGCTCCGCAGGTCTTCGCTCCGCAGGTCTTCGCTCCGCAGGTCTTCGCTCCGCAGGTCTTCGCTCCGCAGGTCTTCGCTCCGCAGGTCTTCGCTCAACCGGTCTTCGGTGGTCCAAAGGTCTTCGGTGGTCCACAGGTCTTCGGTGGTCCACAGGTCTTCGGTGGTCCACAGGTCTTCGGTGGTCCACAGGTCTTCGGTGGTCCACAGGTCTTCGGTGGTCCACAGGTCTTCGGTGGTCCACAGGTCTTGGTGGTTCACAGGTCTTGGTGGTCTACAGGTCTTCGGTGGTCTACAGGTCTTCGGTGGTCCACAGGTCTTGGGTGGTCCACAGGTCTTCGGTGGTCCACAGGTCTTCGGTGGTCCACAGGTCTTCGGTGGTCCACAGGTCTTGATGGTCCACAGGTCTTGGGTGGTCCGCAGGTCTTGGGTGGTCCGCAGGTCTTCGGTGGTCCATAGTTCCTCGGTCCACAGGTCTTCGGTCCACAGGTCTTCGTTCTTGGGTTTTCGTTTTACAGTCACCCTTGTTGAAATCTCCAAAAATCCAAATTTGTTGAAGAATTTGTGAAAATGATATCCAGACGTGAGCATTTAAGTTCATGAACGTAGGCTCTCAGTGTACACAGTGTACGCACGTGTAGATAACACAGTTAACGTGCGTTCGAAGGAACAGAATCGTGCCACCATGAAAGGTCATTCAAGTGGTTGTTTTTGTAGTTTTATGTGTTCAATATTTTCCCTTTTCATGAAAGTGCATAGGGTTTAAATACCATATTCTCTAACAATTAGCAAGCAATTGCTTTTATGTTATTTATGCATTTCAATGCCACTTTCTTGTGAAAATAAATGCTATCTTTTGACAGGGTTTACATTTTTTCAGTGCGTTGTTCACCTTGTTGATAAGTAATTAGAGAGAGTTGTGTGATTACAGAGAGCATTGCTATAACTATTCTCAGGAAGAGAATTCATATGAATATTGGTTACAAATACTATTATAGTTTTCAAACGTTTCTTCTAATCTCATTGGAATTTTTCCCCTTAAGATGGAACTGTTGCTTAAAATTCGTAATCGGTTTATATGAACAAGGTTAAAATATAATTTGCTATGCTTAATCCAGCTCATCAACCATTGGACGCGGGGTAAATGATAACGCTGAGTGTACTCGAGCACGCCCTTGTGCATCGCTTACATTTTGCCCTGTTTTATGGTTATTTAGAAAATTATAGTTTAACCTTTAATTTGGGAACTACTATCGCTCTTAGAACAAGAAAGATGAAAATGAGATTGAACTCTCAGAATTAGATTTAGGATAACACCATTCGAGCAGTTGCCTTGAGATCTTTGCAGGCTTTGGGTAATGTAAATACATAATACCTGAGTATTTGACGAATATTAGATAATGCTTGGTATGTTTGAAACATGATTATCACGAATAGTCTTTATTTAATTACATCAATTATCGTGCTTATAGGAACTACACCACTAACTGAATGTATATATAACATCACCAACACTATGATTTCGCTGGGGTTAATAATACCTTCCTTTACATCCAGGCAATTATTTCAAAAAATCATAAGGAAAATTTTACCTAGCATTGGAAAATACATTTTGTTGTCCCTTTGATCCTATCCGTAAATATAAAATCAATCATTTTGCAGCACTACAACAGCAAGCAAAGTTCTTCATAATTGGTAAATTGGGGAATTCTCTGTTTATTTTCGTTACTTAATAGATCACAGAAAACTGTTCTTTAAGTATACTTACACACCCTGTAACTTGAGGCTTGATAATAAAAATTGTGTACTGTATATATTGCTTTTCGTGCCAAAGGTAAGATTTCATTTTCTACAAACAACACAAATTTTGTCACACGTTAAATGTTTCATTGCTGGAGGTATAAAAGCCGCTTTACTCCAATATGCTGATATGTACTTAAATCAAATAAACATCACGGATGGATATGCTACATGAACAAACAGAGACAAAACCTTCGGAGACACTAAAGCAAACCTATCATACGTCAAACTCTACGCCACTCGGAATGTCCCGAAAATACACAATAACCACATAACGCTGTTAATAATTATATAAGGGTATCGTATGCGATATTCTACGAAGGTTTATCTCCTCTAGAATTGTAGTCATTTTCCAATAATTTTACAACATTTTCCTCCTACCACCCCTCATACATTTTTATAGGTTTGTTGGGACAAATTTATTGTATCGACCAAGCACGTTTACGGTCATTTTAAATGTTATTGTACTCCACACGCATCATGATAGGCGCAATAAAGAAGGGGCTACCTGTAATATCCGAAACACTAAGATATTGCATGTGCTTTAGAGAAGAAGTCCAATTATCGGTAGGTATGCCCTACCAGTCTACAGCAATAATGGCACTGAAGACACGCTGGATAATTGAAAGCTCTCATTTGTTAACGCTTAGCACGTAATTGGCCTTCAATGACGTCCACCGATTACCTGTATACTCATGATCAATCCTAAACGCGGGATTAATTTCCATGGCATCAAGTTTCATCTATTCAATTACCTGTATTCATAAAATAGTTCACTTCTTCCGGTAATCTTCAGAGGACGTATTCAAAATTCATTTGGTAAAGACGCAGAAAACTAAACAAAAGATACAGTTTCAACCAAAATCTTATGATGAACTGTTGTTAGCAGTTTATATTTTGATAAACCTTTTCAGTTTAATTGACAATAACATACAGACATATGACGTTATTTTCACATAAACATCCTGGAAAAGTACGTAAAATATGATGAACAAAATTATCATATAAAATGTTAATGTTGGGCAATTCGGATAGTTCTAAGCGCATCTGTATGGTTCTTATAAATTACTAGTTATGAAGTGTACAAATGTTGAAACATTTTAATTATCAACTTTCTTGATTAATGTTTTATGTAATATTACTGATTTTGACATAAGAGAGATGATTCCTTGAAAACTTGTAAGTTCTTGGTTTTATTTCATAGCGTCAAGTCATGAATTTATGTCTTGATGTACTTAAGTTTCCTATGGAATTGGAAAGATTTTATAAAACAACTTTAACATTTTGTTGTTGTACTAAATAACTCAAACTTTTCACAGCTCTAGAGGATAAGCTTTGAAATGCAGAAATGCCAATAAATTTTAAATATTTGAAATTGTTGCCTCATTAGATGGTGTACCTTATGTACTAACAGCAGACCAGATGGGTTTAAAATAAGGCTTTCAATCGAAGCTGTGGCTGCTATGTACACTCTTTTGCTGTTAAAAAGAAATGTATGCCGTAAGAAAGATCAAATACGGCATCCCTTAGGTAAAACAGTCAATGTTGTTTAGATATGGACTTATGCACAAGTTTGGAAGAAACGTGATGACGATGTGACTTAATTGATAAACGTGATGATTCATCTTTAAACAGTTTTTTCACTTTTGAAGATTCTTTCCGGTTTTCATATCTTTGCGGTTTTGGTGAAACTTCATTTTGCATTAAAATTTGCTTTGTATTGTAATTTTCAGTTACGTAACATGCATTTGGGGAAGCATATTCGTTGGGTTTTTTTCATAAAACTTTGAAAACTATGGGAATGGTTGATATTTAGAACTTTTAAAGAAGTATTCCTGTGATTTTTTTTTTCCAGTGCAACCTCGTAGTATATTGTGATGTTTTAAAGGCTGATCCAAGAAAATGTTTATGCAACTTATGTTGATGTTACTTCTTTGTATCATAAATTTCCTCTTTCTAAATGATTGGGGCATTTGTTCAATTATTGAGACGGGGTATGACATGCTTGACATCACACTGTTGAAATATTTGAAATGCGATAATCCATAAACTAAATAAGATATCAAAATGATTTGTACACCAATTTGTTTCTTAAAGGGTCCTCTATCATATGTATTAAAATGAAAATTCATGGGGATATTCTGTTAAAGCAAGTTAATGTAAATATAACTTTGATCTGGCAAAAAGTTTAGGCTTAACACACAATTGGTGCTACCAACGTCAAGAACAGAGTCCGTTTTAACTTTGTTGGTTAAAACAAACAAAAATCTTGAAGATTCTCAGATGGAGTAATTAGACCTTGAGACTTATTGGACAAGGGTTTGGGTAAATTATTCCAAATATGCATTATTAAACGTAGCCTTCATGACAGAGTGTGTATGACGCTGCGTCTGTAAAGGAGAACGTATAAGCCCAAAAATCCAATTAAACGTCAAACTACATTGGCATGCTTCCACGTGTTCGAGATTACTTTATTAAAACCCTTCCTTAATACTTACAACCATTCTTGTACGTTAGTAGAGCGTCTTACAAAACATCACAAAATTTATGTTTCTTTTATAGATGATGCTCATGGAAAATCTTTATGATAACTGGCTTTAATTATTAACTTGATTAATCTTTTACTTGAATAATCTATGAAGGGATCTTTAAGAAACGCAAAACAAAATTGTCAGAAAAACATCAAAATGTAAAAGCCTGTTATTAAAGATCATTATTTATGTTAAGGTTTCCAAACATATATACAGTTTTATTATTAATTAAGATACCAAACGAAAAACACTAAAACATGTCTGGAAAATATATTGCAAAAATTGTGAACACCAACATCTGTAATGAATAAGATCCAGTAAATCAGTATTGTATATAGGTAGGAGAAGTGAAATTTCTTAATTTAATCCAGTGTTGTGGATACTGATTTTACGGATTCTCTGATAATTTCATAAATGTTTACGTATATTTGTATCATGTTGCTCTCATAATTCTGTTTTAAACTACCAAACCCTTACTTTCCTATTTTTAGACAATGTTGTTTTGAGACTATGTTTTGAGAAATTAGTTTTAAGAAGAGTCTTCTAAATAAAACTCACTTCTTTACTTCTAAGTCGAATTTAAGTCAGCTGAATGATTTTCACAGATTGAACTTCATTCTTATGATTGAAAAAAGACCAAGGTTAACACAGTGTTATTTTAAAAGAAAAGCAATTTCAAGCTGAGATTGTAATATGGGTCTTTATGTGGCACAAATTATGCGAATTAAATCTCTAGTAGCCCCAAAGCAATAATACAATCTTTTATTCTTCCAAAACTCCTTCAACTGTCAGTGAATGTAGTCACGGTAAATGATATAACGACGTTTTATTCTGAATTCTGAAATAAAACGTAGATTCTTGATAATGAAAAACAAAACATTCGTAAGAAAAGAATGACAGATGAGATTCAGTGAGTCTAAGTGTGTCTGTTTGTTGTTCATTTGCAGGCTAGCAGGTGCGGATTTAATAATGAACTATGGAGACAGAGAATATATTTATTTATGTCGATTGTTTATATATTTTTCTTTCACGAAATTATCGAGTTCTTTCACTTGCAGTCGTTTAAGTAATGACTAACGATAAAAAAAGCTAAATTCATTCAGGTTTTCATTTCTATTCTGGTTTGTTTGTTGGTCTTATACTTTAACTCAAGCGAGCTTTCAAGTACTCAAGTTGGAAAGAAATGTAGCAGTTCTTTTTAATATGACCTAAAATTAAAATTGTGTGAGACCGCTATAATAAAACCGTTCATATGAAAAAGCGAAAAACGAATGCTTAGCAGATATGGCGGTTTATAATTCTTACTACAGATTGTTGTAATTGCAAAAGATGGATGAGTCAAACTCATATTCCAAAGGTACTTGGTTTCATTACCGACACGAGTCGTTTGAACAAGACGTTCAAGACGTTTGAGCAAGACGTTTTATTCCACTTTCTATTCAACCTCATTCGCTTGAACCACAGAAACAGGGGGCGATCACCGCCCTTTGTTTGTCAGCAAAGGAGTTATTTTGACAACTTTTATACACAAAAAGAAAACAATGCCTATTGCTCAGAGAACAGTTCCACTAATTTAATACTTTGAAAACTACTTTTCAATCTGATGGCAAAAGCTGGTATTGTAAATAAATATAAATATAATGGAATATTATTATTATTATTTTCACTTTGTAAATACCGCAGTACTAAACATGAAGAAGTAATCCGCTCGTGTTTGTCGTACGACGCACACATTCTTTCCTTCTTTTTCACTAGAATTATCACAGGATTGTATATGTTTGTTTTCAAACGTCATTTAAAAAGTAATCTATTAACTGATTAACATTTCTTGTAATCTTGTATCCTTAATTTTGGAGCCTGGATTATTGACAGTATTTTATTTCTAACTATATCTACCCACACTTGGTGACTTTATATTCAACTTGGTTAATTATTACTTTAGCTTTATTTGTCTCTGTTTATCAAAAAAAAATTTTCAGTTTCAGCTTTCTCCTTCTTTCGCGTTTTGGCAGCTTTTCTAAAAGTTGTTCCAAGTTATATCTATTTTTTAAATTCATAGATAAATGAGTTTTACGTATTGGGTAATCTAATGCCACGCGCTGAGTATTTTCACAAAACTGAAGGGTTCAACAATAAAAATAAAATATCCAAATGATGATAATGACTTTTTTATGCTGACATTTATACATTTGACGTCGCAATCAGAATTAGTATATTGTTTTGCTTTTAGGTTTTTGGTCACCACGCTCGATCAAACTTTGTTAAGCATATAAACTTTCCAACTGACGGGCACTGCAATTCATATTGTACTGCATATAATTATGAACACACAGGATAATGACCATTTATTGTCAAGAATATAATGCTTCCAACTTATTAAAATAAAATAATAACTAATGAAAACTGTTCAAGATTATATAAAGCCATTAACATGAAACGCAAGAAACACAGGTTTCACTGTTTAGATCGAATGACAGATATTATCATGAATTTGTTCTAATTTTTTAATATTGCGGGACACAAAACGTGAAAGCTTTATTATGAAACTGTTCAATGTCAAAACTTTTGTACAGTAAAATCATAACGAAGAAACGGCAATTATTACTGACAGTTCTATTATCACTGAGCTGGAAATTATTTTATAATTGATTTGCCTTTAATCTCAGATCTGACTTATCTTATCTTATCTTATCTTCTTGAACTTTCATGGTTTGGTTGAACTGATTAATCAGTATGACATTAGACTTACACACGAAACTGCTGTAATATCCAGCTCAATAAGAATATTTGAACACGCTCAATACAGAACCAGGTCTGAGATACACATTTCAACACAAACACAAATACAGGAAAGTTCAGACGTTCTTATTACAAAACTCGTAATCGAATGCGGATAAACAATAATCAAAGAATGTGCATAATGTTACGGTGTGAATGTAGTGATGAATTTTGTAATTGAAATACTTTTAAAGAAAAATCCAGAGAGAAAATAAAAGAAGTAATATCGTAAAATTATTAATATCTTGTTGATTAATGATGAGAGTATACGGATTGAATGAATTGCTGTATTATGTGTACATGCATTATTATATAACAATTTGCACATCATTGTGTAAGAATGTAAATATGAAAGAGAACAATAAATATTTTCAGAAAAGAATCCACAGAGCAAATGTGACGTCATCCAATGCCATTATGCTTACCATATCCCTAGATCATCAACAAATTACAATGCTGCCATCGCATCTGCATTAATTTATTTATCAAAGAAAATAATCTGTATAATAGTATAGTAATTATTTTATATAGCGCCCTTTCTATACAAGTATACTCAAAGAGTGCTTTACAAACACCGGAGCTTTTTTGGAATAGGGGAGAGCTGGGAAGGGGGTGGCGAAGAAGAGCATGAAGCATGAAGGGGTGATTTGAATTTGTGGGAGGATATTGCCGTATTAGCGGGAATCCGAGGGCGAGACGTTTGGCGTGAAATTCAGGGAAGCTCCAAGAAAATTTAATATTTCAGGGTTTAAATTGGCCGAAAAATGACTCAAAACATGCTTAAGGTTCAAACACATTTTATTCTTAGTTTATCAAAAAGGGTTGGATGTATATCCCCCTCCCCTTTTCCTCTCTCCTCCCTCCTCTCTCTCTCCTTGATATACGCTTATAGTGGCCCATATCTCTAACCGTGGATGTAAGTTCCTGCGTAAAAGGTGATGCCTACATCCTTCTAATTCCCCCCAAAAACTATCCAAAGTTTGTTGTTTAGAACATTTCTTTTTCTAGGAATGAATCATCCATGATTTAATATAAAACCAAGTTCGGTCTATACTTAGCTTATGTCTGCGATCTGCCGTGATTAACAAGCCGTATGTACGTACTTAATGACATGCGCGCATACTTGCAATTGGGTAAGAAGAAACACTAAAGTAATAGCACATCTATTCTAAGTCTTACCAGTTCGCCTAATATGAATTTGATCAATTCGCACTAAAAGATATAATAACAAAATTCTTATTGCTCAGGAAAGCGTATGAAACTATTGCCTAAGTTTTTTTTTTTTTTTTTTTTACTGGAGAAAGGGGGTGGTTAGCCACCCCCTGAATCCGCCCATGGTACCTTTCAAAGGACGGCGAGCGCCATTCAACCATTGCTACCTGTCTCAATAGCTGAACGGGAAAGCAGGAGCTGCAAACGATGTACTTCCGCTTTGATGATCGGCGTATCTGTCTCCATAGCTGTGGAAAAACGGGATTGACCTGACCGGGGCTTAAACCCGGTACCTCCATCATCTCAGTCGTGCGCTCTACCAACTGAGCTGCCTGGCTCCCTTTCTTATAATAATAAGTAACAACTCTCCAGACTCGCATATTGCTGGAATTTAATCGAGTTTCAATACAGTCATGTGTGTTATAATTATGTGCATGTTTGTTCAAATGTTGCGCGGGAATTGATGTTTGTAAGCTTTCAGCTCATATTTCTATAATCTCGTAAGCTTTACATGCATGTAAGTCGAATATATTATGTTATGGTTTCTATAATTGTATAATAGCCGCGTCCTCACTCAATATTTCTTCAATAATGTAAACGCTGTGTCCGATTAAATCATTCCCGAAATAAACTCCGTATGTACAGTGTATGTATATCCGTACACTGTATGTATAGAATGTGGGGGCAATGATGCGTAAATTTTCGGTGGCTTTGAGATGTTAGATTTTCTAACATGTGGAAAAACTGAACGTCGCTAATGTAAGAGCGATTGGGGGATCCTTACAAACGTATCCCACAATGCATCTATCCAAATTTAAAGTTTGTATAGGAATTGCATAAGACTCTTTCAGACACATTTCGAGCGCGGGGAACTCGACCACTTCGAAGGGTTCAAATTTTTCTTCACGATTTTAAATAATGGCATATGTATTATCTTTTCATCGTGAGCTTCTAAAATTCGCGGTGCGGTTTTCAAGAAATTTGAAGAAAAGTGATGAATTCTTATTATGTGTTACCGTTAGGCAGTCGCGCTTTAACAAGTCATTCTAAAATTATAAAAAATAACTTCGGGATTTGTGAAAATTATTTAGCAATAAGTGCGTGATAGTAACGAAGTTGTTTTACTTTCGCGAAACTGAACATGAACAAAGCAAACTTTGTTATAAACCTTTAATGAAACGACTATGACTGAAACTTCACAATACAAATGGCGGCTTCCAAAGATCACTGTAAGCTCATTGCGCATGCTTGAGTCTCCCGATCGGGGGACTTATTGAGTCCCCCAATCGGCGGTACAAACCGAACTGGTAAGTTAAAATTACGTGGATTCTGCACTTTAAACAGTGTTATGCTAATTTAGATTAACTTGTCAAATATCGAACATTATTTCAAAGAAATAAAATACTCTCCGATAGACAGGATTGTCTTAAAACGAAGACACTAGGTTCCATACCGTCAACTTAAATGCGTCATACATTGAACATCTTGAGAACCAGCTTAGCAGGTGGCGCATATTGCAAGAAAAAAATCGTACTTTCTGACTTCATTTACAGTAAGCCCTATATTGATATATTTTTAATTCATTTATTTAATACAATCTTTTCGCGAAATATAAAAGTATTAGTAAGATGTAAGTTGACACAATCGTTATAGTAGGAACATAGATATATTTTGATAAAATGCTGTCGTTGTGTGACGATGAATGCAAGGTCAAAAATTGTGTTCACACTTGCTGATTTCATCGGCGTTAGACACAAATATCAGATGTGATAAGTTTTTCTCCTGATTATACTAAACGTGTAAGAAAATGTCCAGAAGGTAGTAAAATCACACTCTTTAAATTTAAGACAATTTCTTGTGGTATTGTCACCCTCGGCTATCAATTGTGTAAGTAGGACAAACTCAGAAACGTAGGTTTTGTTAAAGGCAAGAAAGGATTGATTTTTTTTAAATATCTGTTACTAAACACTTTTCAGTTTTGCATATAATGACACGCAAAGTCTTGAGTAAGTTATATCATTACTTTTATACACATAAAAATCATACAAAAACAACAGTAACTCCACTTTTCCCTTTATATGTTAATCCATCTACCTCCTGGTCCTCTTAATACGAGTGAACCTTTTTACAGATAGAGCATGGTTAGTCAATTCAATTTATATTTTATGCAAATACTCAATCTTGATTTCTCCGACATCTCCCTAACCATACGATAAATCTTCTACCGCAAAGTGCTAATATCTTCATTTCTCCGACATCTTCCTACTCATACGAGAAATTTTCTACCACAAAGTGCTAATATCCTTTTATTAATATCCCCAAAATGTCTACTACCTCACATTGACCGGAAGTGCCTGCTCGTTTAATCTGTTTAACTTTTACCGTCATGGACTTTATAAGTCAATTATAAAACCAACCTCGTCAATTATTTTTGTGCAGTTATTCGATTTTTTGATGTTGGCGTAGTCGAAATATTTATATGGAAAATTAGAAATCAAATTGAATTTACACACATCTCGTTTATGACTATTCAATTACCTAATTTGGAATCTGCTACTTCATTTAAATCACCAGAAGTTACTATTAAACACATTTCGCATTCAATTATCTTAGAAACAAACTTTGGAGAGAGTAACTGAGATTCAGAATAGAGAGGATACATATGTCGTCAACAGAAATACTTTCACCTTCACCGGTCTTTTCTACCATCATCTTGCAATGCGCATGACAAGGTTCGACCTAAAGCTATGAATAATTTCATTGAACTTAATCATCTTCTAAAACATAATAATTCATTTGTATATCCAATTATCTTCTTTATTTTTGCATATGTCCTTGCTTTGACAGAAAATCGTGCCGTAACCCAGAAAATGAATTGTGCATATTATTAGAGCATGTTTTGGGGGATTTAAAAGAGAGTTCCAATATCCGGCAGGTATATAGCTGTCGTAGACTCTTTTCTGATAAAGGCGCTGTTTAATCAATGCTCTTAACTTAGGCAGAATTTGGATATATTACGCCGCAAGAAATTTGCACTTGCATGTGTTTGAATAGGATGTCGGGTTATGAAACGCATCAAATAAAGGATGTAGGCTGAGGCTACTTTAATGCAGTCGGCACTTTTAAGGCATAGACTTACAATTATTAATGTGATTTAATACATATACTTGGGCACAGCTTAAAGCAGATTGTTTGATTTTAACAAGCCGAAAGAAAAATCTTTGCCACTAAAATAATTCCATTAATGTTATATAGGTTACATGCATTTTTGCCTAACTCATAATCAAATTAACGTTTTTGTGGTTCATGTTTTTTACTGAACAGAACAGAACAAGTTGGTATAATGTTAAAGAGGCAAAATCGTCTGACGGATACAATAATCATAATTCGATACAAGTTGTTCCACGATTCGTTGGCTCTTAT
>JAIGNY010001647.1:1300000-1397500 GCA_020152595.1 Chiridota heheva | reverse complement strand
CAGCCCCCAAACTCTGGAACATTCTCCCAATCTACATCAGAAATGCCCCTACTTTAAATATTTTTAAGAGTGTATTGAAAACACACCTTTTCATGAGTTCCCCTCATTGGACCTTGTAACTTTATCCTGCTTGTATCTTTTTAAGTATGGTTTATTGTTCTCTTACTGTTTGTATCTAAAGGTTTTCTTATGTTATATTTCTTTATGTAAAGCGCATTGAGACCGTTTGGTATAATGCGCTATATAAAAATGTACTATTATTATTATCATTATTATTATATACATATATATATATATATATATATATATATATATATATATATATATATATATATATATATATATATATATATATATATATATATATATATATATATATATATATATATATATATATATATATATATATATATATATATATATATATATATATATATATACATATATATATATATATACATATATAAATATGTTCATATATATACATATATATATATATATATATATATTATATATTTATATATATATGTATGTGTGTGTGTGTATATATATGTATATATATATATATATATATATATATATATATATATATATATATATATATATATATATATATATATATATATATATATATATATACATATATATATATATATATATAAATATATATATATGTATATATATATATATATATATATATATATATATATATATATATATATATATATATATATTTATATATATATATATATATGTATATATATATATATATATATATATATTGTAATTAAGAATGGGTTTAGTGAAAAATAAACTTTTCGAGAGTAAAGTATTTATGCATTCCTGTTGACTCATTATATCAAAGCAAAAGCTGTTATCTAAAGCTCTAAAGCTACTTCTTATTGCTTATTGACCAATACATGTAGCATCAATATCATTGCACTAAAAAATTGTTTGCAAAAATGTCCCCCCCTCCCCTCCACATACACACTATTGTATGACAACTCAGGTAAAACATGTTTTTGCCTTGATAACAATCGTCTATTTTATAACCACTAATGATAGAAGATGTTTTTTCCTTGATAACAATCGTCTATTGTACGTTCTTTCATTTTTTTCCTTCTTCTACTCTATATGAAAAGAACTCTTAATTCGCATAATTCTAGGTTCTCGTGTTTCATTACAATTATTAAGATGCCATAGGTCTTTAGGAACAAATGCTGCAAATTTTCAAATGTGACCAAGTGAAAAATGTTTTTTTTTAAACTTTTTTTCTTAACATACATACCACTAATTTGATCTCTGTTGGAAAAGAACTTTAAAGTTTGTGAATACGCATGAACATTCAACACCGATAAAGTCACCTCATTCAAGCCTCAGATAGTTTCATTAAAGGATTTACCACTTAAACCAAACATTTATATTCACCCAAACCGTAAACCGTTTAAAATTACAAAGTGATAAGATGTTTTTCAACTTCCGACTGGTAAATGATTGTGCTTTCATATTCGGACACAATCTAGTAATTTGTGAGAGTTTTCGAACGTCATATTGGTTTTAGCCAATAAGAGAACTTCTCTTCATTCGCTTCTTCATAATTGACTAATAAATGGAACAGCAGAATTGCACTCTTAAGCAAAACTTAGAAATAACCGAAAAGGCTAGGTCTGTTATAGAAATAGGGGAAAATTTGTAATAGTTTGTGAAAACTTATCACCAGAGTGAAGTTTGAGGGAGAGTTTCGTCGCATTTCTAGCTGTCAAAAGGTTCACCCTGGTGAGGGTAAGGAATCATCAGTAACATTATTAAACAAAGTAAGTACAACTTCTTCATTGTGTTTAAATAGGTAAAAGTATAGTGCACAATACACAAACATCCTTTACAATTACGACGCAATTGAGTTAGTGGATGTTTGTAAGCATCACATCGTTGCTGATGGTGAGAAAAGGTGAGAAAAGTCAATCTCGAAATTGATTTGCTGTATCGATGCAAACTCCGTAGTTTGTGACTTCTTTAGCAGGAAATACTCCGGATTGAAATAGCACTGAAAGTCACGTATTCATTCAAGGCGTGCCAAATATTTTTTTAACATATTATTTTTATTTCTGTTTAGGAATACCGTGTAATCTTAAGTCAAATGATAAGATTATTGTACAAAATATTGTACATATATACATACATGACCAACTTTATAGTGCTAAGTAAGAATGACACGTTACCAACGAGCTATCGTATTGATGAATCGTCTATTAATGATTTGTGGTTTGTCTTAGGGAAAAAAAGTTTTAAATGAAAGTTTTGTATTTGCTACCATAAAGTATCATGACTTAATGTTACATTTGAAATAGTTATTCAAATCAAAACACATTATGATGGAGATTGTGTAAAGGACCTTTAAAAATGTCTCATTAATATCTTCCCAGTCATGCAGTCTACATCTCGATGTTCGTAAAAATAAGGTACAAATCAGTCATTGGTGTAACGTTGTATAGATATCGTCTCAATGATTCACAAATGTTAATTGACAACACAGTAATTTTTAGGTTCGCTAAGTGGTAAGTGATGAAATCCTAAATTGCTTTTAAATTACATGTAATATCATAAACATTCAGTAGTATATGAAACTATTCCTCAGCATAATTCTACAATGGTTTTGACACCAAGATCATGCTTGATATTCTACGCTTAGTCAAGCAGATATTACTTGATATTTTCTTCCTACATGATATTTGGAAATTATTGTGCATTATTATACGCATTAGGATTAGCGATAAACTGAAATAAACTAGATGTTGTGGGTGAATTTCGACTCTTATCCAAAAATGGTCTATAATAGATTGAAAAGTAATAAATTTTAGCTGATAGTAATAAAATTACCATAATGCTTCTGTAATAATTGTGTTGTAACATTCGATTCTACATCGTCTGAAAAAAAGCATATTAAATGAAGAGTGCACACAATGGAGAATAAATATTAATTGATTGAAATATCAAATTACATATATATTATTCAATTAAATTTGTATTTGAATAAGAAATAATACAACTGACACATATTTTTTTCGTAAAGAATCCTTACTGTATAATAAAGATATATAATATAATGTATATTGAAAGTGTAGATGTAATAAATGTATTAAATGTTTAGAAATTTCATTTATTTTAAATGTGCTAGGCCACTTGCTTATGTCACAATGTACACACAATGCATATAGTTTATAGTATTTGATTAACACATAGCAAAAATATAATGATTAATGCAGAAATATAATAGCAAAAATAGTTTTCAATATGGTGTAGAGCCTGTTTTTCAGTCGGGTACAGAATTCTCTGTTTACGGACCTTTATTGTATGCAAAATATACAATGCATCAGAGTTAACAAGGTTGATTCTGATTCACAAAGACAAAAGTTATTTAAAAGGTTCCAAATCGGGGTATCTATAATAACAAAGATAGGGTATATACTTAAATCTTATTCCATTAAGATCATAGCAAATAAAAATAAAATGATACTCAAAACTTGCAAAATCTTAGTGCGTAAGAAATTTTACGCGCTTCATGAATTTCTATTTTGAAGGATGCAAAAAGCAAAAAGTCCCCCGTGTAGTCCTGTGTGATAGAGATAACACATGGTTTAATACCATAATCACATTTAGAAACATTTATAAGAATGAAGACAATGTTTTACATCATACTGTCCAAGATCGTTTCCTTAAAATACGCTAAGAACAATGTATCATTTGCAACACCTAGATATACCCTTACAAGGCCGAAACGGAACGAAAAAGAAAAATACGTAACCCCAAAGCCTCACGAGGGTTGTTCATTATCAGCGAAATTAAGCTGTGCCGTGCAGCTTTGTTTAGTGCATCTGTTGTCTTCATGCTTTCCAACTCTTTAAAATGACAAATTTGTTCACAATATAGTATGTAATATCGGAAGGAGAGTCGTCCCAATTCGCTCAAAGCATAACATAAATTGCATTAATGGGCAGACAAAGCAACTGTTTATGAAATTTACAACTGCACGAATAGGATATCTGTGCGGGTCGCTTCCCAAAATGTCGGCGTCATGCATGGGTTAATAGAGGTAGATTGTTCGTGACAAAGATTTGAAGCACATTAATATTAATTAAATATACAATCATATTATGAATTACATATTTTTGAGATTAAAGAGAGAGAGAGCTTTTACGAGCAGTGTAGCTTACGTTTTCTTGACACGAATTCCAACCGCCTTTAGTTGTGAAGCTTATTCCTAAATAATTATGCATATTTTAAACCTCCATTTTCGTAGCAAATATAATTCTTAAAAGCTTACATAGTTTCTTTTCTTTTCTTACATACGATGGAATATTTGGTACTTATTCGAAGGATAAATCTAATGGTCACTGATTTAAATTGCAATAAAATGTGGTACAATTATAATAGTTGTGTGAAATTTATAATGATGTGAAGAAAAACAGCCTGAAGAGAAGCGGCTACCTCGGGTAGGAAACCTCCTATTCATGAATATTTATTAAAAGTACTTGGTTACTTTTGATTTCAAGATAATCCATAACATTTTTCTAACAAAATATGATGCATAAAAAAGGTTTGCGTGTCCCCAGGTCATTCGGTCATCCAGATATTCATTTTCCTGTTAACAATAGCCTATACATTTGAAATATTAAACCAAAGATAGTTGAAAAAACTCGTCTGTAAAATTTCTTATTAAAGAGGCCTTAAGAATACTAAGGATGAATGAACAATTAAAATGATTACATTTTTTAGATTCAAAATTTAAACTTTATGACGTAATGTAATTTTTTTTGTTATTTGATGCTTGTAATACATGTATAAGGGATATAGAAAGCCTTAGAATGCATTAAACTTGAGAAATAATAAGAGTAGTTTAATATTGATGAAACTCCTTAAGAACTATTTTTCTTCATTCGTCTGCGGTATCTTACAATGAGTTCCTGGCTGTCAAGAACATAAGCAATGAACTATTCAATTCGAAGGTGTTTAAAATTTTAAAGTTGCAAATTCATATGGAAGTAATATGCTGTATTACATTTTATACTTTCTTTCTTCGTTACAATATTAAATTTGGAATACAATGATGTAGAATGGAAAATATAAAGTAAACCAAAACACTAACAATTGAATTATAATGATAACTCGCACGCACATTAAATGAAATTATAAGTTGTAATCACTTCGTGCATAGTGTATTTGCGCAGAAAGTCGGTAACAACAAATACTTCATCATTTCAAAATAATACAGCCAGTTACATGTAGCTGTTGTTGATGTTAAAATTATCTTTTGTTTTAACAATCGAAATTTGCCTGAGGTGCATGCCAATTATAATAACGCGTATTTGTTTCGCGTAGTCCTATCCTCAGGTTCCTCAAACATTTCAGGATCGATTCAGAATCGAAATTTCTTTTTCAACATAAAATAATCATCGCCAAACATATTATTGGGGAAATGTACAGTTAAAGTTTATAGGCAAAATATGTTTTACTAATTAAATCAATTGTATTTACTTTCTTGGTCAAGTTGTGACCTCCTGTGAAAAGACTGCAGTACTTTCGTCAGTAATGCCGTCTCTTTGGAAAGAATAAAATGATAGAATTAGATGTTCACGCCTGACCAATGACATTTCTGCAAGTCGATTAAGGATAGCTTTATTGACACTGTTAATTTGGAAGTTCCAGATATACTTGCATTCATCGCTTTAACTAGATAAACATATTTTTCAAGTATCATTCGAAAAATATCTTTTGTTAATCACAACATTTCTTTTGAAGCGACATAAATAAATTGGGGATTTCGTGCTTGATATTATTTTGATTTTAAATGCCAGAATGGTTTTTATTTTGTAGATTTGCACCGAAGAAAATATGGAAATTTTAAACCTACTTACCACTAATATCCTAACTAAAAATGTAATTACAAAACCTACTGCAGTTGACTTCATTTTGATTTATTTAATAGTGCAATTTAATTAATTTGTCTTTCCCAAGTAATCTTTTATGTATGATTGTGTATGAATATAAACTACAGTGATGCTAAACGTGTACAAAATTTGTAATAATTGAATATTTCAGAAAACATACGTGTCCAATCACAATTTCATAACAGGTTATGATTTGGTAATCTTGTCAATGTTAATGATATTTGTGGTTGATAATGCTACTGTGAAAATAACAAAATCTTAGTTGGTGAAAATTTTATTTATATTACGATAATGGCTGCACTGATTAAAAACGTCTTTTGAAGTGAGTTACTATAGCAATTAAACAAATAACCTGAGTAAGACTTGACAACTGAGACATCCCCGCCTACGATTGTTTTAACACGTGAAAACAACACTCCTGGAGGCATTCTTGCTGAAATGCAATTTGCGGCAAATTAAAACAAGAAGAGAAAAGCATGGTAAAAAGGGCAATTATCAAAACCCAATGTAGGTAAGTTACGACAAACAGTCGTAGGATCCAACCTCATTTCTGTTCGCTACTTAACACAACTGATCAATTGAAAGCACCCCTCTTAAAATGTATCACATAAATATGTAAGGATTAAAATGATATATTTTTCCTTTCTAATGATCTTTTAAACAATGTCAAGGGTGAATGATGTATTCGTATGGATAAAAGGGAGACAACTTTTTCCCTGATGCGTTCTCTTAAAATGGACTTTTGTAAAATATTATGATTGCCAGCTCTGTCTGTATCAGGCTACATAATCGTTAGTTCTGTAAAACAATTGGGGCGCATCCTCCACGCCATATTTGCATCCATGTCTACACCAAATTATGCCATACCTTTAATGGACTGGTATGCATATACACCAAATTAAAATGATTTTATGCTTACAGACACTAGACCAGATGAACATTTACCGTTTGTCTGATCAAGCTTGACAGTGGGTGGATACGCCACGGCAGATGAACATTAGCTGATCTATAGATACACTACCAATGTGTATACCTTTTCTTTTAACTTAGGCATTTTACCTGTTCAAACCTGAATGACTTTCTTCAAGTTCTCAATCTGAAACAACAAAAGAAAGAAAGATCCTTGCTACGAAGAATGAAATTTGTTTTTCTTGTTGAAGACGGATGCGTAATCCAAAGATATGTTTGATTAAAGATTGATTTACGAGGGAGAAGAGAGATCAAAATTGCATGCATAATTTAGTAACAAAGTGATATTTTTTGTGTATTGTAGAAAATATCATAAAACATTCAAAAGATCTCATAGATTTGGAAAACGTTCTTTATCGCCTGAAATTACAATATGAAATAACATTTCATATTTCTACAAACTCACACATGACTTTGTAAAGCTTCCATCGCTGTATTATCATAACTAGTGTTTGCAGTTTGATGACTTAATTGCGATTTGGTTTTCGACATAACAGACGTATATAGCAATGCAAAGAAAATCTCATCTAATTCTCACAAATACTTGAACGTAACGTTTCTTAATAAAACAATTATAATCCGGTAACTATTATAATTATTCATGAATGCTTGTAATGATTACTTTTTTTTCTTTGTTTTGACGACATAATTTTTATTTCGCTTGTTAGACGATATCGCCGGGTCAAAAATGTATTTGATATAGCGATTGAGAAGAGTATTGCCACTTGCATAAAAAACTAATAAGTTCTCGAATTATCGACATTACTTTCAAATGTATTTTTTTGTACTGTTTTACAAAATTGATACAAAACCACCAAAAATAGACACATCGTACGAACGTATTATAATCAAGGACTAAAGTGTTTCACATCCCTTCCATATAGCCTGCTTTTATCTGTAATACGTGTTAGGTTTACTGTAAGTAAAACTATGAATTATTAAATTGACTTTACTTATTTTTAAAGTGAAACGTTCTTTACATTTATTTCAATTTATCCACCGACTGTACAATGTCAAAAACTGATGTGTAAACAATTTGATACAATATCAAATATAATATTAAAAGATAAAATTGATAAAGTTTTACATGTCTCGCTTAATTTGACAACTAAGTGGCGTATATTTCATTCACCAGTATAATTGTTTTATACTTCTTGACAAGTCAAAAAATGTACATTGGCCTCTTATAAACAGAAATACAATGATTGCACTTGTTTATTGTTTCTTCGTTTTACGCTCTTGTAACCAGACACTTGAAACTTTGCACACTTAAAAGCTTTTACTTCCCTGTCAATTTTAATTATGACATACATTACGAAAACGCAAAACCATTGAGGCCAGGAGTCTGAGTCTTCTAAATCCATAATTTTATGTTTATAACGAAAACCCAAGAGCAAAATTAATAGTACTTTGGTGTAAATTTAACGGTTTCGCGTTTAATTAACAATCGCATTTCAAGTAAATCTTCATTTAGGTTAGTTAGTATTTCAGCGAGATTTTGTCCAAAAAAAATTCACATGAACGTAGTCAAAAAAAAGGACGATAAAAAAATCTGAGTGCTCTTTGTGGTGTTTTAGAGTTATTTATTTTTACATCATTTTTAAGGTTTCCTAGTGATGAGTTTAACAGTTTAAATTTTTTTGTTTATGGACTGTTAGAAGTGAATGATCGATTAAATAGAATAGCATGTTCTAAATAAAACAATTTGATATGGGACATTGAAATGTGAAGATAGTATCTATGAGTGCCCTTTTTGATTGCATACGTAATTATTTATATTTTGTCTCTAATTTTCAATTGAAAAAGTCAAAAAATCATTGGGGAAATTGAGATTCAAAGATTCTCCACCAAAATGTGTTGCTCTTCGACAATTAGCGAAGAATTTACTATTGGAAATATAGCAACCCACCTTGCTATACATTACAAATATTCCTAGAAATCTTTCATTATGTCATGGAGTCTATAACTGCTGTGAAAATGTCCGTTCTTTGAAGATTTTGTTGTTGTTTTTTTAGGAAAAAAATTTCTGGAAAAGTGTGTAATGCAATGTTACATAGACCTAATCACTTGGTTGGAAATGTGACCTGAGGTCACCTGACCACATAGCAATCGTGCGCATTCACCCTGCTTCGAGTGAAAAGAAAGCGTTCAGCTGTGTTTGTTTACATGCCATACGTACCCACACAGTAAACGCATACGGACGTGCCCACGTGTATCGCACAAAGTTTTGTTTTCACTCCAGAAAATGATGTCATCTCCCAAAAGTGACGTGGCACCAACCAAATGAATACGTAAATAATGAATATTCTAAAGTTATTCCATGTTGATTTTGCGAACACAAGCGCATACAATGGCGAAAATTAAAACTCAAATATAGCTTGAACATTGTAGAACTTTATATTCTATGCTATAGTCTGATAGTGTTCATTCCATTTTATTCCATCCTCCAATCGATATCACTGTATATTGTTCGTATGTTATATACAAAATAATTTTTCGAATTGCTTCTCACCATATTTTCATTTTTTGTTTCTTTCCAGCTGTAAGAAATTCACATCATGGAGTCAAAGATCTTCTTTTTATTAACTGTATTGTGTATGCATACAGTTCTTTGCTTACCAACTATCAACAGGAAAACAAGAAAAGACAAGCGTGAGTATTAAAACATTGTCATTTCACTACCAAAATACTATAGAGAATTGCTTTCTGGACCATTGATTGACAGCTTTGAACGTTTCAACGTAAACCCGTTAAAGTATTCTAAATCTTTTAAACGTTGCACAAATATGGCAAACTTTCATACGTCGAATCAAATATTATCATTTAAGGCAATGTTGTTGTACGCAGTAGAAAATTTACTGGGATTAATCAAGGAGGAATTTTAATTCTTTTCCGGTTCTCAACTTCTGTAAACGCTATTCCATTTATCATTCTACAAATTATGTACATAAATTCATTCAATTTACGTACATATTTTATAGGTTAATCGCAAGATAAATTAAATATTAATTTGAAGTTGACGAGAAATTATTGTAAGGTAAATAATGAAAAATTAACCAAATAACTATAAACTATATTGAAATATAAAATGTTACGTATTTCTATCATTTAATTTTCTTAGATAATGTGGCTTTTTGCACAACAATGATAAATCCATACGAAATTTAACGAGAAAACCACTAACGACTTGGATGCTAATTTTAGATGAATTGCCGAATAAATATTGAATGATAAAACACTACTGTTTGATGAAATATATCTCTAATACAGTGACGTCAAATTACATTTGTTGCCCACTAATCGGGAAGGAATGCCAAACCTCCGTTTCACCAGTTTATTCTAAATTGAGATGTTTCAAAATGCTAAATGCAACACTTGAATTTCATCCACTGAAATTTGTTTCTGTCTTAGATAGACTTAGATTTAGTATGATATATATTCAGATATTTGATATGAGTTTTGATTTCTAAGAAGAGATTGATGTAATAGAACAATTTGATACAATATAATTGCATTTTCTAACAATGAAAGTACCATCTGCCTTATGTAAAATAATTGAATTCAGGCTTCGGAACCTGGATTCAGATGAGTAAACTTTATTCTTGTTCGGTATTCAACAAATGATGTAATGTAAATATTTGTGACGTATTCCAAGCTCCTCCGTTAATAGCTATATATCCAATACTAAAAGGATTACCAGACTGGATAATGAAAGAATACTTCAGTGAATCGAAATTTTGTCACGATATTGTTCAGTCGTTTATCATGGTATATGTAGACCTCCGTGGTGTAGTGTTTAGTGTTGTGTCCTCTCACGAGCACGTCCCGGGTTCTTATCCCGGTGGGTCTGCAACCAGTGAGTTCACAACTGATTATCAAAGGCCGTGGCCGTCTTGATATAATGTTCAGCACTGGATGCTTTTGGGACATTAAACCTTTCTATGGTATGTCACCGAGATCCATTGCGCTTTTCAAAACAAGATGGAAAATGTATTACATCCAATCAACCATATTAATGAAAGCTATCTAACAATTAGTTACTAACTTAACAATTTAGTAGCCTTCACATATTATATTAGAATAAGCCTTGAAAATATCAATGAATTAAAAGACGCCTATAGAAACAATATTTTCAAAAAGTAGCCAACTGCATAAAAGTAGGATTTAAAAATAGTAATCAAAATCTGGACAACATTAAATGAACGGTATCATAATCTTGTTATGCATATTTGAACATATTTTGTGCACGTTGAATATGCCAATAAGGCTACTTAGTCCCAGGTAGCACAAACATCATAATTGTTGTCTAAATATAATTTCTGCCTTAATTATACACTTAAATTTCTTCTGATAGTATTTCTCTGTAGCATCAAACCCACTATCAATAAATACCAGCGCAAATTTATGATGATATAACGAAGACAAATATTTTAACAGAAAAAGTTGAATCGAATCGGTATATATGTTTTTATCTAACCTTTTAACAAACTGCCTGCTTACATATAATGTAAATTCGATTCTTATTTTGCAACGAGAAATCTTTTGTGTTGTAAAATGATATGGCTAACTTTAACAAAATATCTGGAAATAAATATCAAGTATAAATATTGCAATTAAATATAGGATATTTGTATCAATCTTAATATACGTTTGAACGTTTTGAACGTTTGAACATATTCATATTAGCCTACTTTAATAAAAGAATTGGCAGATTGGTATTGACATCGCAAATCAACGCTTAAGGCCGTTACACACCGAATGCGACGCGGTGAGCGATTTTTTAAACAAAATTAAATAAAACAAAGGAAATGAAACATTTTGACACCTTGTTTTCAGAGATGGATTGTCATCGCATGGCTATTCAGATGAAAACTGAAAATTAATTAAAAGGGCCTTTCTACGCCCATTAAAGCAAAATTCGCGTCCCGACAGAAAATCGCGCCCCACTGAAGCGAATTTCTCCAGAGTTTGAACAAAAAAGCATTTCTAACAAATTTTCCAGTAACATCAGAAAGTCTCAATTGTAAACGTTATCGTGTGTAAGCAAAAAGTCAGAGCATCTTATAATATTTGTTTCCTGTATGATTATCTAAGAAATCGCTCGCCGCGTCGCGTTCAGTGTGTAAGGCGCTTTAGAATCATTCAGTCGTTTAGAATGTTTAAGATTCTCAATACGTGTAAAACCTCACATATTTCTTCAAATATTCATTTGTCTTGCCAAACTATTGAACACTTGAACAATGCACACTGTAGATACCTACAAATATAGATAACGTGATGAAGATGAGTGCATTATATTATCACACTCACATTCACATTTTTGTTGCCACTTAATGTTTAGGACGTTCAAACTTTCTACCAATGTCAATAATAGACCAAACATGACTTTCTTAATTGATCAATTTTGCTCTTTCCCTTTTCAGTTATGGATGCATTAAACACAGGACAGTTAAGTTACATGATAAGGTATGGCAGAAGTGGAGGAGAACCATTTTACGGAAGAGAACCGGAAGCAGAAATAGTATTAGTTCCAAATACAGAAGTTGATAAAGTCCAGCAAGCAATTTTAGAGAAATATGCCAAACTTCTCCAAGCACAAGGAAACACAGACGATCAAGGACTTTACTAATTCTTTAAATAAAAAAAAATATTCCATCCGATTATATTACCCTGTTTTTTATTTATCTAAATAACCTGGTATTCTGGGTTTCTATACATTCATCGCACATCGCTCCAATTAACTCTTAACATGAAGTTCATGCCAATTTTAAGCTTTTCTACTCGGGTTTTAGAAAAGAGGTTTTTTTTATTTTTAAATCAATTGAATTTTATAAAAGTTTCAGATTTACGACTTTAATCTTAGTGTTTATTGTTTCGTTTTCCAAAGACTGGTATTCTCCTAAAATAATTATCATCGGATGAATTTATTTTTCCCTCCGTAGGTCAGGCGTAACATTTTCAATCACTTTTTCAAATTTCTACGAGTCTACAATATATTTAAACTATCTTACATCTATAGATTTACCTCTCGTAATGTTCTAGACATAAAAGGCGCCATGAAAAAACCAATTCTGGAGATACAGACTGATTACTCTCCATTGGAAATTGTCCAATTTATTCTCTTAAGTAGCAACATGGGATCTCTTCTTTTTTAAAGACTGTAGCAAATTATCTGCCAATTTCTAAATTCCAGCACATAAGTGTAAGACAAAAACAGGCATTCAATTTTCTCAAAATATTGTTTCATGCACAGGGGAAAATAAACTGTTGCGACGAAGATGATTTATATGAAAGGAAATCTTAGAACACGTAGAATCCTCTGTCACTCTGCAGGAGTTGGTTATACAAATGTATATCATATTTTATAATTTACGAGAAATAAAACACCTATTTCTATTATCAGAGTCCGTATAAAATTAGTGAACAAAAACAACAATGTAAAGTACAAGATGAGAAAATATGTTCCCATATTGTTGCCAAAATTATTATGCTTTTGGAGATTTTAAGATTTCAATGCTTCACATGAGTATTAATATGGTACTTTGTTGGTTTTTGCAAAATTGCGTCATGCCAAAGCGTTTATACCCAAAATATAAACGTGTTTAATAGGCAACATCCTAAATCAGTATGAAGTACTCCTTTAAGCTGTCAAGCTTGTAATATTGCCAAACGGTTATGGTTTTCCTTCATTGTGCTACGTTTGCTCTGACTTTTACCTTGATACCAATCAAATTTGTATGGTTTTAATTTTCTGAAAATGTAAAATCGATTCGCTGCCAGAATTCCAAGGTATATTTTTTGTAAAATTTTGAAGTGTATCTCTAAGACTTGTTGATCCATCTAATTAAACATAATAATATCTTATCCAAATATATCATATCATATATGAATTCAACTCAAAAACGTACACATGTATTATTTATGAATATGTATTGATTTTGTAAATATCTATGCATACATATCGATAATATAATATATGTCTTGGTATACATGATATGCATTTCTATGTAATTTATGTGACTTAAATCCGCATCTGCATTAACAGCTTTTGCTTAGACATAATTAAATCTTCTCAGACTAATTCTTCGCTAAGTAAGTTTTGTGCTCATATAACTTTTTTGTTGTTGAAACGCACGAAGATTATTCTTGTAATCAAAATTTCTTCTCTATGAGAGCCTGTCTACTGACGATTACCCCATCTCTACTTCCCTAAAAATTCACTTTGCATTCGCCGGAGATTCTTGCAACGCTTTTTTTAAACAATCATGTCTCTTCGTTATGTTAGAACAGGTATTGGTACATAGCCAATGAACACTAACGGGAATGGTCCATATATCTGAGCTAAATTGTAAGTTGTGCTTTCCTATTTGCCTCGTATGGTATACATTCATACTATTAGCGATACTTGGATCGTGGAGTATCATTGGTTCGTATTCAATATGTAATCGATATTCACTGGTTGTCAGTAACATCTATAGTATAATTCTTATTTAGAGCATGTGCGCAGGGCTGCTGAAAGGATCTCGGAAAAATTATTACCTTTTGTGTTCCAATTTTTCACCGTGTTCCTAATTGTCAAGCATAGATTTCCGCCAATTTTTGCGGCTCCCTGTTTGAAAGCACATTCATTTTCTAACATTTTACGGACCGTTATGGCCTGGGCCGCCTAGGATCCCGGGCCCGGGTAATCCCCCTCTTCCCCTCCTTGACCCTCTCTCCACGACACTGCATATGCGCCATTTAATGCTGTCCAGTCTCCTGCACGGAAGTTCGTTATTTTTATACTTTATTCTCTTCATACTAGTTTAGTTTACCCTTACAATTCCAAGCATATTATGATCGATCAGGACCTTTAAAAGTTATGTCAACTATGGGGGATGTTCGCTGCTTTCGCTTGACGTGAAGGACATTAAAAAAAAAACAACTTGTGGAAAGAAACATGATAATATTTATTTCCTACTAGGAGTTATTTAACCTTAATGCTCTGAGATAAAATATAAAAAGTGGAGGACCTGTCTCTCAGAACCCCAGTCGCGCCACTTTTCCTCCCCCACCCCACCCCGGTGACGCCGCTTTTGTTTTTACTGTCTATCGATGTCAGTTTTTGCCATCAGTTGATCCACTAGTACTCTGTCCTTTGAAAAAAGCCATGGTTAAATCAATCTTCAGAAGTACGAGTTAACATTTTAAAAGCAGGAGAGCAATTATTATCATTACCGTCAAGGTACGAAGAAATTGAAAACTTATTTAGCTTATGGTGAAAAATAGAGGGAAAAAATGAGAAATCATCTTAGGGGCAATGGTCCGTCCTAACCCCCATCTGAAGCTACGCCTGTTGTTAAGCAGACATTCCAGTTTTAAATTACTAAAACTGACTACAATCAGTACATGTCATTATTATCACTCCTAAGAAATCTTATATATTGAATTATTTATTGAGATTTTGTGGCTCGCAACCATTTGGATGTGCTCAATTTTAGAAAAAAAAGAATTTACAATTTAAAAAATAAATTAAGCCTAACTTAAATTTTTCATTTCATTTGCTTTATGTCGGGGTGTGACATTACTCTCCTTCAAAAATTTAAACCAGCCGTTCTCAAACAAACTTGTGACATCTTTACTTGATAACGGGAGCACGATACGGTTTCGTTTGTTGATTATCCACTTTCATACACCATAGATATGTCTGAACACGTCACTAATCAATAAACAAAAACCTATTCCTGCTGAAGCCTATATTTGAAAGCTGTCAAATTTGTATGGCTTTGTCAGTCATATTATTTTGAATGGACATCAAAAAAAATGATACACTCTTACTATTCATTTTTTTTTTAAGGGATTAGTAACGGCTCAAGCTAGTTCATCTTTCATATAAGATGACGTCAAAAGAAGCAAGAGTTCAAAAATCTTATTCCGTTAAGGAGATATTCAAGTTTAATGTTTGGTATCAATTGTGTAAAAACGACTGACATCAGACTAGTTATGACACCACTTTCTTGGAGTCCTCATTCCTCATTTGCCTAATCTTCTGAAAACATTGTTATCAATTTTGTTTAGGCCCCTGTATAAAAAAATAAAAATCTTTTGATTATAAATATCACCATTGACTGAGAGCTTAAAAGTTTTAGGCCAGTTTTCATCTAAGAGTTTTATCAAAGGAATTGCATTTCTATGTTTCCATGATAGAAAAGACGGCTGGAAACAGAACTATACGTTATACTGAATTTCAGTTTAATGAAAATTCAAGCATTTAGTAAGAGATCATTCATTTCCAAAGAAATACATCAAAACTGTTATTGAAGTACAGTATGACATTGCATTACTGTATTAGACATACTTGGATACGGGAATACGATATCTTCTAAACTAAACATGATATCAAAGTAGGTTTTTCATCATTGTGTTTTGTCTTCTATTATATTAAATGCACGTGTTTGTTCATGCGAATACTCATGTATTTTCTGGGAGTTACTTTTGTTGTAAAATAGAATGAAAGTCGCAGATAATTTATGATGTATCTCAAAACGTTTCGTGCTGTATAAAAATCTTGATGTAAGCCATTGAAATTAGTTGCAGGAATTTACTATTTGAACAGAATGAAATACAAAAATGAAAATGTAAATGCAGATTAAGATCTTATCTTCTGTGCAGTTGTTACCAATAATGCAAATTTGCAAATACACGTTATATATATGGTTTAAAAACTGTACAAGTCCGCAGACGAAGATCTCAAAACTAAGCAACAGATTGATGTATTCACGTTGCTCAAGAAGTTTTTACACTTAGTCTATATAAATATACAGAAGAGCTACATTAGACAAGAGTATTTACACATAATATCAAAAATACCTCTGGAGTTTCACTGAAAGATTGCCAAGGATCATTCGAAGTACGATGAACAACTTGTAACTAAACTATGCATTTTTGATCAATAAAAATTAAATCCACAAAAGCGTATGTCAGATGGGCAGTACTATTAGTTATTTAAACAACTGAATACCCGATTGCATACTACTTATACAACAGAGATCGTTATCATTTGATAAATTTGATCTTTATTATTAATTCTGCATTCTGTATCCTGGAGGTAAAAAAAAGTATGGGGCTCCTACTTTTCGAAAGACTTTAGAATCCTACAAAAATTTGTTTCATAGTACTCAATGTGACAAAAAAAAAAGAAAGATATGAAAAGGTTCTTAGTTAAAGGTGCCAACACTAGTCGGTTCATGGCTTTCATTCATTCGTGGGCTAATTGTCAGGGGAATACGCTCCACTTTCTTGTTATAATGAAACCAGTTTGTGAGTGTGGCATTTGCATACATTATCATACCTCATGTGATTGTGTTTGAAGAGAGCAATCGTAAAGGTATCCGTCATTGATTTTTAAGATAAATACAAATTTAAACAATAGAAGCTGTCTTACTCCATCAAGTATCTGAGCGCAAAGCGCGAAATTTCTGGCGTGGGGTCCATGTGTCTGCTTTAAGGCCCCTGGTAGGGTCAAGAGGCGAAGCCCTTAGAAGCTGTTGCATTTTAATCCTTTTGTTGGTCTAAAATGATGATCGCACTTAAACCCATTTGGAGGGGTATAGTGAGAGGGGCAGAGGCATAGGAGCGGCAGGGTGGTGGAGGCAGATTCCTCCCACCGAAAGAATATCACCTTTCCGGTTGCATGCTTTCTCTCGGTTGGGAGATAAAATTGGAAATTTTGGTAAAATTCGGCAACATTTCCCAAACGTTAAAGAATTTTTTTTTTCCGAAAATTTTCTCGATAATTAGTGGAAATTTCCCGAAACCCCCTCCCAAAAAAATGCCCGAAAATTAAAAAAATCACTCGAAAATGGAAAAAATGTTTCGAAAATTGTCCGAAGTTAATTTTCTAAAAGGAAAGAAAACTTCCCAAAATATATCGAATATTTTTCGAAAATCGGAAGAAAATGTTTCGAAAATCGAAACAATTTGGGGTCTGGAAATGAGAGAAATTTCCCGAAAGTGATATTTAAAGTAAAATTCCCGAAAATTAAAGAAACTTCCCAAAAATAGAAGTCCTGAAAATTGAAGAATACTTTCTTAAAATTGAAAGAACATCGAAAAAAATTGTCCGGAAATAAAAGAAATTTTCCGAAAATTGGCCAAAACATGCCCAAAAATGAGCAAAATTTTCCGATATATAAAAGAAATTTCGCAAAAATCAAAGAAAATGTTCAAAAAATTGAAGAAAATTGCCTGGAATTGAAAAAAACTGAAGTAAATTCCCGAAAATTGAACGGTATTTTCCGAAAATTTGAGGTTTTCTGATTAGGAACAAATTCAATGTTAATAGAAGCTTAATTTAACAGTGTAACTTTATTTCCGCTTGTATCTAGAATTTTTTACGTGTGAGAGAGGTTCCTTCATACGTTGCAGGGAGGAGTCCTGCCAGATACAGATCCTCCATTCTAAGAATATAATGACACAAGCATTAGATAAAACATTAAGTAGCCATTGAAAGTAATTTTTTCATTCCGTTCAAATCTTATGCTAAAGAACATCATTTACTTTTCATTTTGTTATCAGGCCCTTATATCAAATATGCCATTTTTTTTCTTCCAATTTTGATATGTGCTGATGGGCCAAATGATCCATCAGCACATGTCTAAAAAAATACTTCAAATGAAATTATACCAGAAGCAGCGGAATATGTTGAAACTGGGGGACACAGAATTTTACGGGAACCCTCAACTTATTTTGAAAGCATATGCGTGCGGCAATATGGCAAATAGGTGAATGTACGATTCCTCACCTCCACCTCAGCTAACTAACATTGAGAAAATTATTTTGATCGGTCTGAAAATTGCTGGTGACCTAAACTTTTTTCTTTTCTTTTTTTAAATTTGCTGCAGCCACGAAAATTGAAAAAACTTAGAACATTATACAGTGAAAATTGGTGCATTTAGGACCAAAGTTAGAGAGATTTAAAATATTTCAGAACACACATCCATTCATAATAGGATCATTTACAGTAGGACAAAAATCGACAAATCTTGGATTAAGATCTAGAAATATAAAGAAATTTTGGACCATATTCAGGAAATTGACTCATTTATATGTCTTCACTCGTATACAATCATACGTCAGTGAGGTACGGTGAGGTATATGGAAAATCCCTGAAATCCCCGCTTTCTTCCTACCCACATGTAGCCCCACCCTCGTCTCATTAAGACCATGAAAATGGGGTCCTCAGATATGTGTATGAGAATTTTTTAACCTTTTCTAGATCCAAATCAATAAAATTCGGTAAATAATAGATAAGTCTTTTTTTTCTTTTTTTTATGGACAAAGCTGCAAAGGGCCGTCATGTATTGTCCTGCAGCATGGGGCCGGACTACAAATCAAACTTGGGAAACTCGCTATTGAAAGGCGTGTATAATCTGGTAAAAGCCTTATTGGAAAGTATCTAATTACAAATAAGAAACATTGCATTGAGAAATGGGCATAATAGGCAGAAGTGAAGCTTAACTATCATAAGCAATTAAGGTCCTCCCATTTGACGTTAACATTTCTTTATAAGACATTAAGAGTACAAAATATAAAAAAAACTGTATGTGCGCAAAGCGCAAGAAATATTCGCGATTTGTTTCTCTTACCAGCTTATACTAAGTTGAGAGGCTTGTGTTACTTTTATAGTTTATCCAACAAAAATAATATTTGAAAGGGCACTTTTTGAACTTCGCAAAGAATTTTTTTTTGAAGTAGTGGGGGTAAGTCCCCTGATTCCACCGCCTTTGGATGCTAGTGCTACTTTGTCTCTGGTAAATCATTTTGTCAGTTATCGTTCCAAATCCTTGTCCCCTGATCAAATCCTTAGCACTGTTTTCTTCTATTGTCTTTATAGGATTTTCGATATTTGAAACTCATAATATCTCACTTTAGCCTATCAATGCAAGTAATTTAATTTATTTTTAACAGCGATGCAACCCATGGATAGGCAGATAGGGCAACGTGCAAAACGTTTCTGTGTAGGTTTCCCAAAAATTTTTTAACTGGACAACATGGCCGATCACGGTACGAGTGTTGCAATAAAGCATTAGGGTCAGTGATTTCACTTAGTCCAGTTAAGTCCCGGTCTGAAGTCCTTAATGTACGTATGCAGTTGTATGGTAGGTCACACGGGGAGCAGTTTTATTTGCAATGACGAAAGGCGAAAATACGGAATCAATTTCATGATAGGTCTGCAAATTATGGCGGGCTGAACTACGAGGAATAGCTTTTGTAAAAGAAATGACACAAATTTGTTAAAGAATAATGCAATCCACAGACTGACAGATGTGCTGATCTTATCACCCCTGGTCATGCAGTCACATGTCATACACAGTACGTTTCATAAGCATGTTATTCAAGAGCATGTCATAGTGACATGTGACCTTTCACATGAATTTGGGTCAATCTGCGCATGAAACCATTCCATTCATGAAAATTCACTGTAAGATTTGCTAAAAGATTAAAAGTGGTAACGAACTATGACCTGTAACCAATCAAACCAAAACAAGAGATAGATGCATTTACAAGCAGGTCACATGAGCTGTAACGTTTGACCTTTCTCATCGCAATAACACAATATTTCATTAAAGGATATCACGTTTAAATATCTAGAACCCTAAATACACAGTCCCATACTGTTTTTAAGATACATGGTCAAAAGTATGAACGTAGGTCACCTGGCTCATGTTTTTTTGTTTTTTTCTCTAGTTATATTTCAAAATCTTTCAAGCTCGGTTTTACAGAGACAAAATGATCTAAAAAATCGATACGTAAAATATAATGAAAGTAGTCAAGATGGTTCAAACTTTCTTTGTATATCGTTTGAGGCGTATATCATTTTGTGATATACTCTCACTTCATTAGCCACACATTTCGAGTGCATCAAGCAATATCCATGTAACTGCGAAGACGTTCGTAATTTGTCCAAGATAAAAATGGCCACCTCCACGATGTATAAATGTTTCTGTTGATACAGAGAAATTTTCTTCATAATTCGTTTCATGTCTATGGCTTACAATTATCCGACGTTTTGCAGCCAAACAATACAGGATTTCTTTCTGATTAAACCCTAAATCAATGTAGAGACGTACGAGTTTATCCCTATCCATGGTGGAAATTATTACGTACGTACGTATTATTATCACGTACGTACGTAATACCTCATAACGCACGTACGTGATATTATTATAACGTACGAACGTATTATTATCACGTACGTAGTGATATTATTATGTACGTACGTATTATTATATACGTACGTGCTACTTCATTGCGTACGTACGTTATATCATTACGTACGTACGTATTATTATCACGTACGTACGTGATACTTCATTACGTACGTACGTGATATTATTACGTACGTACGTATTATTATCACGTACGTGCGCAATAAAATTATGTTTTACCATGTCCCCTCTAGAGCTTCGTACAAAACAAATGCGTTAACGTTTCATCATACAAATTACAAATGGTACAGAGAGATGAATTTCTTTTGTCAAATTTGTACACAAAAGAGTTAGTCCCCAAAATTGTATGAAGGAAACGGAACTAAATGTATTGTATCCTAGAATTCCTAATAGCAATATAAAGAAAAACATAAGAAAAACAAGATCCCAATCAATTGAATTGAAGCTGTTATTATCATCCGTCCATTTGTTGATAGCAGAAGGAGTCTCACAATTTATCAATAAGACTTTTGTACACACTGAATTTTTGTAATCTTGGGCTTAGTCATAGACTGTACGAAGCGGCCAGTATTCGGATTTAGAATTCCGGCACTACCTATGGCTTTTTTCCAATGGACAGGAAGAGCATTAAGAATTCCAAAATACAGAGTGAATGGAAAACCAGAAATTTTAAACTTGTCAATGAAATCATTAAATGGTAAACAAATCCCATCAGCATTAATAAAATCAGATACAAGAAAAGCCTTTTTTCTTTGAGAATTCAATGAAATACAATACTACCACCAATTTTTATAAACGAGTTGTTTAGAAGAATCTGATTGCCAAAATTACTTTGTGGATGGTAGAAGCTAAAAACCGCCCATGCTTCATAAATGTGTCTGATAAATGCATGTGAGATACAAGAAATATCGGGAAAAATTACATTAAAAAAAACAAAAAAACACCACCATTATTCTTAAGGAAAAAGTCAAAAAGCATTTTCCATTGTCTGTTGGTATCATCGATGTAAAGCTTAACCCAAGTACATTTCAAACTTTTGATGAAAGAAGAAATATTTACTATTTTTAAGCCTCTTTTATTCTTATTGTTAATAAGCATTGCATCAGGCTTTTTGTTCCAAATAAACTGAAACAGTCCGGGGGAAGCCCTCCTTTTAGTCTTCCTTGGAAGCCCTTGAACGAGGGTTTAATTTGACCACGGAGGAATTCATTGCCCATCATGCAACTTCTCCGTCCATACACTTTGTACAGTGTCAAGACTTCAAACGATTTTGTGAACTTCGTTTGCGTTTGCTGAAGTGTGGGTAGGCAAATGGAATTATGTAAGCTAACTTTTATCCAGTAAAATTACATATGTTCACCGATCCGTTTTGAGAACGAAGGAAATATATGCAATGACCTGTCTTTGACCCGCCCCATGCTTTAGAATGTTCGTATCACTAAGATCAGTGGTATATATGCTCGTTCGTGTTCGACAGTCAAGTTGGATTCATGATTTGAAGCAGTGGCGTGACGCCGGGGAGGTGAGAGGGGTGGAGCCCCGGGCCCCAAGGCCTTAGGGGCCCCAGAATTATATTAAATTAAAAATAGATTGAATAGGCTAATAGGCCTATCATCAAGATGTGAGAATCGAATTTTCATTGCGCAGTAGAGCGGTTATGATAAAATTAGTAGACATTTGAGGAAACGGATTTTCGGTTAGTAAGAGTTCAAATGATTTTACGTAGAACATAAGTATTATATAGACGATTTTCAACCAATTTTTGCCACTTAAACTAATACATATTGGCAAGTTCTATCAAACTTTAGCCGGGCAAAGCAAGCACTATCTGCGATCTTTATCTAGCGATTTCTATAAAATAAAAAAAAATAAAAAAATTTAGGTGAAATTTCTAACCCAATTCTGGTCATTTTTAACCGAATTTATGCAAAGTTTAAACCAATCTGGGCATTTTTAAATCACATTTAGCTTATCTCTATCAAACTTTAGGCAACTTTTACAATTTTAATCAACAAATTTGGGCCATGTTTAACCAAATTTAAGCAATTGAAAAAAAATTGCAATCTTAAATATTTCACCATACAAAGCTTACCTGCGGAATATCGCCAGGGAGAGGGGCCCACAGAGGTGTAGCCAGGGATTTTGGTGTTAGACACCCCTTAGACATACAAAAAAAATGTGCCAGATGTAGAAGGAAGGCCCAGAAAAAAAAGGTTCTAAATTTGGTAATTATTACATTATTACTTATCATATGAACATTTCATGTGTGTCTGTAACTGTGAGACTTGTAACGTAACCCATCTCACTTGATTGCTTGACGCACTCGGTTAATATATACAGTGCATACAGTCAGATAATATAGTGTGCGGTGCATGCACACAGTGCGCAGTGCTAGTGTAGTCGACTTGATGTCGCGGCTTATATGCATTGACCGAATTGAAGATAGCTAGCATGTGTGTACAAGTGTGTGTCTGTCGCTGAGTAAATGTTGGGTATTGGATGAAATTGCGAAAAACTCCCTTCAGTTCTTCTACCGAACTGTTAAAAAGAAGTTTACTTAAGTCTTCAAAAAAAGTCTTTGGGGGTGAGAGTAAAACGGTAGAAAGATATACAAATTAAGAGAAGGCAAAACACTTTTAATAATAATAATTTTACCTATAGGTGAAAGGTCACAAGAGGACCAAATATGGAGTAGGTTTTTTGCCTAGAAAACTTTGGAACAAAGTTGAGCTGAAAGAAATCACCATCATGATATGAAAACGAAATCCCCAAGTAAGTAATTGGACCATAACTGAAATTACTGTTGTATAATTGACGAGGTGTTTTAGAAACGTAAGGACCTATATGAAAAATAAACGACTTGTCAATACTCGCTTTAGGTTACCTGGCTAATGACCTTTAACCTTTCTCTCAGAACAACACAATATTTCAGTAATGGTAATACGACTTACCCATCGTGTGTAAAGACCTTTGACCTTTGTCATCAAAGAACGCAATATGCATGTGTCACTACATAAAATGTGCAAAACCCAATTTGTTTTGAAGATAAATCGTCAATTATACGAAACTAGGTCTTACGACATTTTGAAACACCAAAACATTATCTATCGCAAGAACCCGACTATGATACTTTTGGTCCCATCCACAACTCAAACAGGCTTAATTTCCATTAAAATACTGCAGCACAAAGGTCAAAATTAAGTATATTGTCACTCGATCTTTGACCTATTATCAGATTACGGAACCAGAAGTCTGCAGGCACAACTTCACCACACAATGTAACATGCTACCACTTTTGATCTTGATTGGTTTGCACTTTTTGTGTTGAAATTGATTTTGATTGAACGTGAGCTATGATTCTTAATTTGAAACTTGTATTTCACCTCTGACACTTGAATTTTGTTATTATGATCTCTATTTAAATGCAATTTAAGTAAGGCTCAATATGCCACATTCTACCTATACTTCCCAAATGTAAAGCAGGTTTTCGTCGTACAAGATAGCAGGTTACTGCAAATATCCTTTATCTGACCTCTGACTATCGACCTTTGTTTTTGAATATCAAGAAGGCACAAGTTTACTTCAAATGCAATAATTATAAAAAAAAAAACTGGTGCGGTAGATTTTGATTTATACTACACTGTAGCATAAACAATGTAACACACATTCAACATTTACGCATATTGTAGGGTCATCATATGGTGCATTACACCGTACATTACCGTCTAGTATCAAGTGGGTAGTGCATAGGTTCTGGGCATGAGGCATATACATGTGATCAAGGGGAAAAGAAACATTAATATTTCATCCCCATATAAATTGGTGATTTGGTTTTGGAATTATGATTGATATAATCATTGTAAGCATAATGATATACATAAATTTTATAACTGTATAAAAACGCGATTTTGCAAAGGCCAAAAAGGAATGTAACAAGAGCACCAATATGAAAGAACAAATAAGTATCATTTATACAGGTAGTGAGCGTTTGCCAGGTAGAACTAATAGATAGTGCGTTACAAATAAAACAAGGTAGATTATTCTTAAGAGAGGGTGCAGAAGAGATTGCATTCCATACAAAAATGTCCAACGTTCCAAAGACACTTTAACACACTTGGTAGACGAGCAGGGGCGGAGTCAGAATAAAACAAATGTTAGAGCTACAGGTAGGGGGGGGGAGGGGCAAGAAACCAAACCCGTGATGATGTGATCACGTGTTCTATGAGCAATTTTGATATGATGAATGGAACATATTGGTACAAGGGTGCATGGTTTTATAACTTGATCGGGGGGCAGAGAGAAAGGTCCTCCCTGAAAGGTTTTCTCTTGATTGGGAAAATTGGAATTTTTTTTAAAAGAATTATAAAGAAAATTTGGTAAAATCATTCGAATTTTTGGAAAAAATTGGCAACATTTCCCAAAAATTAAAAAAAAAACGCACCAAAAATTGAAGAAAAACGCCCCAAAATGAAGGAAATTTCCCGAAAATTGAAGAAAATGTACCGAAAATCGAAGAAAAACTGTCCCTAAATTAAGGAAATTTCCAGAGATTAAAAGAGAATAAAATGAATTCCCAAACGTTAAAAGAGATATCATAAATATTGAAAGAAATTTTCCCAAAATTGAAGAAGATTTACCAAAATTCAAAGAAAGGTTGATCAAATGAAGGAAATTTTCTAAAAATTACACGGGAATGAAGAAAAAATTTTTAAAGATAGAAAGTGATTTTCCAGACATTAAACGAAATATCCTGGAAGTTGATGAAATTTGACGGAAAATTGAAAAAAATTTGCCCCAAAATACGGAAATTTCTCAAAAACGAATGAAATTTACAAAAATTTACGAAACTTTACCACAAATTGAAAAAAAATTGCCCAAAAATGAATGAAATTGACCAAAAACTGAA
This sequence comes from Chiridota heheva, assembly GCA_020152595.1. Lineage (NCBI taxonomy): Eukaryota > Metazoa > Echinodermata > Holothuroidea > Apodida > Chiridotidae > Chiridota > Chiridota heheva. The sequence goes on along the minus strand of JAIGNY010001647.1, from coordinate 1,371,470 downwards.
GAAAATTGACCAAACATTAAAGAAAAAATTCACCAAAAAATCGAAAACAATTTATCACAAAATAAAATAAATTTTTCGCAAAAAACTGTACGAGAATTAAGAAAATTGCCCAAAATTGAAAGAGATATTCCAAACATTGAAGGAAATTTCTTAAAAATTTAAAACCGTGACTTAGTTATACCAATGTTTTGATTTATGTCTGACTTTTGGTGAGTTTTTAGATGAAGAAAATAAACAGCAAATTTGTATAAAAAATAAAGAAGTGTCCGAAACCAGTTAGTAATGCATTTCTGCTGCTTCTATCTGTCAATTATAATTGCCAGGGTAACCGTTGTCAGATTCTGTTACTGAAGAAAATTGTTAGGAACTACTTTGATAATGATGATGAATATCACTAATCGAATTGTATTCGTAAGTTCACCAAATATTGTGGACAGAAGTTGGAAAGCTATATCTATACCGAGGAAAGTAAGTGAAATGCAGAAATGTCTTGTGATTATATATGCTTTTCAACAACAACTATACTTTGCAATTCCAACCGAATTTCACCTTTAATCAAAGAACTGTTATTGCAAGATTGCATGATTATAATTGCTGTTTGTGGAAGCTCTGCGGATTTATAGATGAAGGAAATAAGCAGCAAATAGAAATTTGTATAAAATATAAAGAAGTGCCCGTAATCATTGTTCAAATTTTAGGTCACTAAAATTAATATATATTTTCCCATTTAAATCTTACAGCTTAGTGTCTTGTTTGTCTTCTTAAGTAACTATAGGTTAAAAAAAGTAGCAATTGAACAGTTAAAAGATTAAGAAATACTGCAGAAAAGGTCAATTTGCTCGGGTAGCTTAGTATCATGTAATTTGTTTTCCCCATCGAGTACATTGTTTGCTCTAATAATGCCGACAAACAACTTTTATATATCCACGTCGCTACCATGTATTTGATTGCAATCATTTTCAGTTACCTATTGTAATAGTTCTCTTATTTTCATTGAAATAAGAGATGTTAATGAAGCATACTTTACGTACTTCCTTTAGGACGATTTCTATCTGACATAAACAGATCAAAGGAACATCATTTGTCTCGGTAATAGGTATCAATTAATATCTGAAAGGGAAATTCCAAATTTAGATAAGTTAAAACCACAAGTAGCTCAATGACTTCACATTCCTAAGTTATTTTTAGTTCTTATTAAATCATACAAGGTGGGAGTTTTAGACCAAAAAAAATAAGTTGACGATACACGTTTAATCTAGAGATAAAATCGTTGACTAATGAAGCTTGAGGCATCATCGGATACACTAGTTGCAAAGAGAGCCAAGACAGAGTTGACATTTTGTTTTTAAATTGGCAAACTATGATAGCAAAATTCAGTAATATGTAGATCAACTTAAGACACAAATGAAGCAAGTCTAATCAGACACTAAACTTCTAAAGTACAACAATAACGTCATTCCGTTGACACGTCCAAAAAAGAACATAACCCAACATACTTGTGTCAGGATAAGTAAACTTTCCACTTCCGAAGTATTATCATTACAAAGAGCAATGTCAAGGATTAGGTGAAGTATTGTATGATGTTATAAAAACCCACATTGTTTCGAAAATCTTGAATAGTTTGTTTTATAAACATTCATTTGTTACAAATGAAACAATAAGATTTTATTATAACCGAGTTTATATTAACGAATAGCAAATGGAACGATTAAAACAGAATTATACGAATAGTAATCTGGTAATGAAAAAAAAAACATTCTAAGCAAACTACTATAAAACATATTACAGACAATCATTTTCAGTGCAACAATGTTAATTGACAGATATAACTTGAAACCATTTCTTGCAATCAGGAAAATTCATTTACATTTAACTGACTGACATACCATGACAACACAAAAAAATTCCACTTGCTAAAGAAAGTTGATTTCTTTAATTGTCATAAAGCATTCAACATTGCTGTCTTTATAAAGGCTACATTAAGGTTTTGAGCAAACGTTATTATCTTGGTAGGAAAATCTTATCTAAGCCTGGTCATGATTTTAAGCACTCTGAATGGCGCCCTGTAAATAGTCAGAGACAACAAATACTGGTCAAATACACTTGAAAATACACCAATGAATTTGCTAAATAAATTAATTGATTTGCTCATGAAATCGAAATAATGATCTCTTATGAATCTTTTTTTTGCTCTCTAGAATTTCCATATGAGATTTTGTTTTGTTTTGAATTTAATTTATTATTTGAAAGTCATTGAAAATGCTGGGAATTCCTATTCAAACGAGCTGATTATTGGGGATATTGTCGGGGCATGATTAAAATTCAGAAACGCTTTGTCAGAGTTTGCTTAAGTTTAGTACTGCGGTAGAAAATAGTAGATTTAATGTACATTATGACGATAAGTTTACAATTGTAATGAAGCTCTTATTTGAAGTTAATGTGACTATTTAAAATGATATGAAATAATTTATACAATTTTACGTTTTTCGATGAGTTTGTATGATGAATTATTTTTTAGGTAGTAAATAATTGTAAGCCAAAATCTTATAGGATTAGTTCAGGAATCAAGCAAATATATCTTATATGAAAGAGGACTTCTTAGGCTCTGTCTTATCTATTTGTGTGATAAATGACTGGTGTAGTAAGTCTACTATGAAATATTGGCACCCTTATCCGGGTCATCCCCACATTCTTAAATATTGTAAATGTACTTTAAAGAAACCTTTAACATATTGTTACTCGAAATTTCAGGTAGTAAATTATAATGACCCTTCCAAGAATATATTTTTCTCATTTTCCTGACATATCCAATGATTCGGAGGCTGAAATCGCAAGACGAAGTATGATACAAAAAACTTTGAGGAATCTGAGGCTTTAACAGTTTAATGTTACAACTAACAGACTAAACTGATTTCAGTCGTTTCTACACAAATGACACAAAACTGTATTTAAACTTAAATATCTCCTTAACGGAATAAGATTTTTTGAATACTTTCTCTTCCATTCTGTTTCTTTTAAAGTCCTCTTTCATCTGTTCATATAAGACAGACTTGCTTGACCACTTAAGTAATCCTTTAAATATCTTCTTAGCGGAATAAGATTTTTGAATGCTTTTTTCACAATTTTGTTTCTTTTCAAGTCCTCTTTTATCTGTTCATACCAGACAGACTTGCTTGACCACTTAAGTAATCCTTTAAACATCTTCTTAGCGGAATAATATTTTTGATGCTTCACAATTTATTATTTTTTTTAAAGTTCTCTTTCATATAAGATAGACTAGCTTCACCCCTGAACTAATGCTTTAACAGATTGAAATGCCTTTTCCCCATTTCGGTTCTCTGATTATCCTCTGCCATATATAAGATGAACACTTTGAGAACTATAAACTTTTTCTTTTAAGGCAATAATTTTTCTTACCTTCAACTGTTCAATCGTCGCTGATTCTGGCAGTCTAGATCTGTTAAAGAAATTTGTCTGTCCAATCTATCCCGAATTTGTAAAGTTTAACACTTAAATCGGTCCAGTATTATGCTTTTCATTCAATGAGTGGTTATTTTACATCAGTGTCACGAATAAATAAGTTACCAACAAAACAAAGGCTAAAGTCCATGTTTTATCGTCCATTTATCTAATGTTTAGTTTTTTCTTCTTTTGACATTTACTCAATTGGTTCAATCAAAACGAGTTTTCTTTTAGCGTCCTTGACTGATTTGGGATGGATGTGTATCTATTTGGCACAATCTTTAGTGCGGCAGAAATTAAGTGCATTACATGTGTAAAGGGAATTTCTTTAAAAAATGATAGGGCACCACTAATCACAATTCCCTGCTCGAATTAAGCATGGATCACAGGAGGGGATCAAGTGGTGCAGTCAGTTTCCCAAAAGGAAAATTTGGTAAAATTATCGGCAATTTTGGTAAAATTTCCCAAAAAACTTATTGGGAATTTTGGTAACATTTCCCAAAATATGAATAAATGTTCTCGAAAATTGTCAAAAAATGGCGAAACTTCTCGATAAATAAAGCAATTTCCCGGCCAAAAATGGAAGAAATGTATCTAAATTGAAGAAAATTGTCCGGAAATGAAGGAAATTTTCTGAAAATTGGCCATAAATTTCCCAAAAATGAGTAAAATTTTTAGATAATCTGGTATAATTAAAAGAAATATCCCAAAAATTGAAAAAACTACCTGGAAATTAAAGATAAAATAAACAATTCTCGAAAATTGATGAAAATGTTCAAAAATCGAAAAAAATTACCCAGAAGTGAAGGAAATTTCCCCCAAAAAGTTAAGAAAATTAGATTAATGCAGTGATTTACCAGGGAAATTTTTCCTTTTGCAGTTTTTCAACCACGAAGTTTTGTACGTCTTTGCTTTAAATGTTTGACCCCCCTCCCCCCAGGCCCTCCGTAACTTTTGATCAGCCCTCTGAGATCCCTTTCCAAAACAACCCTGAAACAATTCAAATTGAGAGAACCATTAGCTAGGGTTTGCAGGTCGTACCGTCGTATGCATTGGTTCTTGTGAAAAACTCAATCAGAAGGTTAGAAGTTTTTGGAAAGAGCAGTGGCGTAACCATAGCGGGAGGGAAATCGTCACACCAACAAGTCTGGGAAATAATTTTTTGAGATAATTCTAATGATGACGGAAAAATTTGTCAAACAACAATTATTAAATTTTCCCATTTTTCTCAGTCAGTCAATCAAGATTCTAAATTTTCTGTTTTTTTATCCAAACTTTTTTGACGCTTCTGATTCGGGATCCTATACTTTTTCTGATTTTCCTGAAGTACAGTATGGGCACAAATTCTTCTAAATGAACAAATATTGGTTAATTCAAAACCATTTTTTCGGCTTCCTTTGATTGCTTGATGATTGCCACTAATTTTTAAATTTGGCAAAATATAAGCATTTACTGTGTAAAAGGGAAAATATTAAGTGGTATTTTCTTAAACAGATAGGACAGCACTGATCACACACAAGTTACTACTGATCCGGGGGTCAAGCAGTGTATTCAGTCTCCAAGTGGTGTGTAGTCAGTCTCCAAGTGGTGTGTAGTCAGTCTCCAAGTGGTGTGTAGTCAGTCTCCAAGTGGTGTGTAGTCAGTCTCCAAGTGGTGTGTAGTCAGTCTCCAAGTGGTGTGTAGTCAGTCTCCAAGTGGTGTGCAGTCAGTCTCCAAGTGGTGTGCAATCAGTCTCCAAGTGGTGTGTAATCAGTCTCCAAGTGGTGTGTAATCAGTCTCCAAGTGGTGTGCAATCAGTCTCCAAGTGGTGTGTAATCAGTCTCCAAGTCATGTGTAATCAGTCTCCAAGTCATGTGTAATCAGTCTCCAAGTGGTGTGCAATCAGTCTCCAAGTGGTGTGTAATCAGTCTCCAAGTGGTGTGTAATCAGTCTCCAAGTGGTGTGTAATCAGTCTCCAAGTGGTGTGTAATCAGTCTCCAAGTGGTGTGTAATCAGTCTCCAAGTGGTGTGTAATCAGTCTCAAGTGGTGTGTAAGCAGTCTTCAAGTGGTGTGTAATCAGTATCCAAGTGATGTAGTCAGTCTCCAAGTCAGTAGTCTGTCTCTAAATGGTGTAGTCAGTCTCCAAGTGGTGTAGTTAGTCTCCAAGTGGAGTAGTCTGTCTCAAGTGGTGTAGTCAGTCTCCAAGTGGTATAGTCAGTCTTCAAGTGGAGTACTCTGTCTCCAAGTGATGTAGTCAGTCTCAAGTTGTGTAGTCAGTCTCCAAGTGATGTAGTCAGTCTCCAAGTGGAGTAGTCTGTCTCCACGTGGTGTAGTGTGTGTCTCCAAGTGGTGTAGTCTGTCTCCACGTGGTGTAGTCAGTCTCCAAGTGGTGTAGTCAGTCTCCAAGTGGAGTAGTCTGTGTCTCAAGTGGTGTAGTCTGTCTCCACGTGGTGTAGTCAGTCTCCAAGTGATGTAGTCAGTCGTCAAAGTGGCGTAGTCAGTCTCAAGAAGTGTCTGGGTATGCGCCAAGAAGTGTCTGGGTATGCGCCTGTGTGTTCATGGCGGCATCTCTAGCTGCATTGCCTGTGGGGTTTGATTGGCGCGCAACATACTTCAGTGTGAACTTGCGCATTATAAGAACTAATATAAGTGTAGGGGTTGGGGCAACATTATTTTTATGTCATCATCCTAACAAAAGACCTTAATAATGTTAATTCTGTAAAAGTCGGGAGCCGGACGTTCGAACCTGGGGTTAGGCGGTGGGGATATTACAATTACACTGTTCTAAACTTGAAAAACCAAGCTTTCAGAACAAAATAGAATCTTTAGAAAATAGGATGGAGCTCAAGATGAATAAATAAACAGGATGAAAATTTGTTAAACATTTTGCAAGAAACCTTTTTTTTTCGAGATAGAATTGACATTAATTTGACAGTGGTGCTATATAGCTACATGTACCACAATGCGTTTCTCGTAAAACTAAAAGGTTGGTGCGGCCACGTTCCTTTAGAAGGAGATCCATTTTCCAGATGCCCGTTTTCAAACTATGCCATTCTAAGATTAGCATTTGAATGGATTTGAATGAGTTGTTTCAAATCTGTTCTTGTTATAAATTAATTTCATTGATAGTCTGGCTTGCAAATCAAGCTAATTCTAATAATTCATAATAATAAATAATGTGAAAAAGAAAGTAAAAAAAAGAAGTTGAATACAGAAATGTGCATGTAAGTCTTATTACCATGTTTATTTCAGACCAGTACCAGATGTGATCCTCCTGAATTTAAATCATGCAAGGCTAAATTCAGAAACCCAGAATATATGTTATTTACAAAGGAAAATACAAACAAACATTTATGACCTAAATAAAAGCTCTCTGCAATGAATCATAATGTTTTGATTCACAAGGCAATGGAATGAAGCTTCTTTGTCATACAATATGTGTAGGAAGTGGGGGCAGCGGGAGGGTGAGCTGCGGGATGGGAGCTGCGGGATGGAGGGAGCTGCGGGATGGGAGCTGCGGGATGGGGATGGGGATGGGATGGGAGCTGCGGGATGGGAGCTGCGGGATGGGAGCTGCAGGATGGGAGCTGCGAGATGGGGAGGGGAGCTGCGGGATGGGGAGCTGCGGGATGGGGAGCTGCGGGATGGGGGGAGCTGGAGGAGCTGCGGGATGGGGGGATGGAGCTGCGGGATGGGGAGCTGCGGGATGAAGGGGGAGCTGCGGGGGGAGCTGGGATGGGGAGCTGCGGGATGGGGAGCTGCGGGATGGGGAGCTGCGGGATGGGGAGCTGGGATGGGGAGCTGCGGGATGGGGGGAGCTGCGGGATGGGGAGCTGCGGGATGGGGAGCTGCGGGATGGGGAGCTGCGGGATGGGGGAGCTGCGGGATGGGGAGCTCCGGGATGGGGAGCTGGGGAGCTCCGGGATAGGGGAGCTGCGGAATGGGGGAGCTGCTGGATGGGGGCTGCGGGATGGGGGAGCTGCGGGATGGGGGAGCTGCGGGATGGGGGAGCTGCGGAATGGGGGAGCTGCCTCACTGAGAGGATTCACTTGTATGCTTTTCCCAGGAGGTAAAATATCAAAAATGGAAGCAAATTTCCCAGAAAATGAAGAAACTTCCCCGAAAATGAAAACAAGCTTCCCAAAAATTGAAGATTTCCACAAAATTGAAGATTTCTCCAAAATTGAAGATTTCCTCAACATTGAAGAAAGATTTCCCTGAAATTAAAGAAAGTTTTTCACGAAATTGAAGTTTTCCTCAAAATTGAAGGAGAGGTCCCCCACTCCCATTAGCAGTAACATGTCATGGATTATTCTCGTGTAACCGAAAAATTGTGGGGTTCTTGACCCACCTGAGAGTGCACCCTTCCTACGCCCCTGGATATCAGGAATCAATACTTTTTTAGATTCTACATAGGAATATTTCTGACATCAGCTACAAAAGGTTGCATACTTTCCTAACAAAAAAACAGTAACTTCTGAATAGAACCATCTTTAAAATATTCAGAATAAACATGTTTGGTATTTGAGTAACGGCGAAAGTTTGATGACATTTAATTTGTGCGAAATTTGAACTACAGGATGGACAAACCGCTTAAGATTCTCCATGTATCTAAAATTCCTTTCCACATGTTCAGTGAAAGAAGAGAATGCCTCTTTAACATGTACATGGGGATGGTTCTGATCAAATGCAACTTTTGTTGGAATCAGCTGCTCGGATCCCTTTAAGATATTGTGGCAGAGGATTAAAATAGTTTAATGGATTTACATGAAACAAAGAAGTCTACCCAATCATTAATCACAAGTTTGCATAAAAACAAAAACCTTAAAATGGTTCATTTTTACCAATACTAGTTTCATGATTTTAATGTCTTTTTGAGCCTCTCCCAGTGGATGAACCTTTAAGGCAAATACCCCAAAAACTTTCAACATGAATATTCCTTTAATATTTTACTTCCCCTTCCATTTTTTTTCTTTACCTCTATCTTGACCCCAAGATGGACATGACTCACATCAAATCTTGATACAATCTTTTCCTTTCAATAAAAATTGATAAGCTCAATTATCTTCCGACTAATTACACTACATGAAAAGACAAACTAATTACACTACATGAAAAAACAAATCAATATCAATCAAACTTTGGTTCCTTCGAAACAGATTTGTGGGCACACTGATCCTATTAGAACATTTGTGATGATAAATGGTGGAGATATCCCTTAAATGCAGCACTTTGTTTCATGTCCACCTCAGCTTTGAGGATGATTTTAGAAATCCAATTCTTGGCTACATTCAGCTGCGTAATTGTCAGGCGGGAAGTCACTGGATTGGGAATTCCATGGTACGCAAACAGAAATGGTGCAAAGGCTACAAATATTTTCCCGAACTTTGTTGTCTCGGTGCATGTCCATCTTATATAAAAGACATCTCCAAAAGAAACAAAATGGTGAAGAAAGCATTCAAAAAGCTTATTCCGCTAAAGAGATATCAAAGTTTAAAGTTTGGTATCATCTGTGTATAAAGGACTGAGACTAGTTATGACGTCATGGCCTCATATTTCTCAGTCTTTTATGTATTCTAACATATTTTGTTCTGTGATTTTGTGGCTTCAAAACCTTCGATACATCAGAAAGTAGTAAAACGGAATCTACTAAGGGTAATTATAATTTACCACCTGAAGAAATTTTGAGGAAAAATAATTCAAACAGTATAAAAGTTTACAAATTTTCTTTATTATACTGTACATTAACAATTGTTACTGAATGTGAGGATGAAGGTGCCGACCTTCCATAGTAGACTTACTACACCAGTCATTTCTACACAGATAGATGACAGAGCTTTAAACTTGAATATATCATTGAATGCTTTATTCACCATTTGATTCTTTGTAAATTCTCTTTCATATAAGATGGACTTGTATGTCCTGTAATCCTTTCATTTATAAAGCCCAATTGACACTTGGAAAATTTATGCATATTTAATAAGAGCATCAGATTAGAACCGTCTTTAAATATGTTTAAAATCTCATTATGCTTTTGAATTATGGCTGAAAAAAAGATGGTTTGGTTAGTTGATGTTTAATGGCACTGAGACAGAGTCAAATGTGCCAAGAGGGTGTTAAAACTAAGGTCTTTGAGTAAGGATAGAGGTGATGGAGGATTGATAGGAAGAAAAGGGGGGGGGGGAATGGGGGGAATTTGGGAGAAAAATTGAGGTGAAAAGAGAGGGGTATTAAAGGTTAGGTGTAGAAGGGAAGAGAAAGGAAGATTAAATACGGTGGAATAGGTTTTTGTTGCAGAGGAAGTTGGTGTTGGAGGAAGAATTGTTTTTTAATAGAGGTGGGCGAGGAAAGAAGAGACCTGGAGTTCAGGAATAGGAGACAGGTTAAGAACCAATTAAAAAAAACCAAGAATTTTTGACAACAAAAATTTAATAATATAGTACATTGAAAGCTATACCAAGAACTTTTTAGCAATTCTTTAGCAATCAATAACGTGCTTCAAATTCAACTATTGATGAAATCCAAAATATGTATCAAATTTAAAAGTTACTAAATAGAGATTTCAAGAACATTAAAGGATTAGTTCAGTAGTCAAGCATATCCATCTTATATGAGAGCACTTCAAAAGAAACAAAATGGTGAAGAAAGCACTTATTCCAAAAATTCAAGGAAACAAAATGGTAAAGAAAGCAATTAGAAATCTTTTTCCATTTATAGGAGATATTCAAGGATTAGTTCAATAGCCAAGCATGTCCCTCTTATATGAGAGAGTACTTTAAATAAAACAAAATGGTGAAGAAAGCATTTAAAGATCTATTAAGGATATATTCAGGTTTAAAGCTCTGTCTTATTTGTGTAGAAATGACTGGTGTAGTAAGTCTATCATGGAAGGTTGGTGACGTCATCCTCACACTCTTAACAATTGTTAATGTATTTCAAAGAAATTCAATTCAACTTTTTTACTATCTTGATTATTTTTTCTTGAAATTTCTTCAGGTGGTAAATTATAATCAACCTTATTACTTTCATGACATATCCAATGGTTGTTAAGCCACAAAATCGCAGGACAAAATCTGATAGAATACATAAACTTTGAGGAATCTGAGGCTATGTCATCACAACTAGTCTGATTTCAGTCGTTTCTACACAAATGACACCAAACTTTAAACTTTAGATATTTCCTTAACGGAATGAGATGTTTGAATGCTTTCTTCACTACATATTTTTCTTTTTAAGTCCTCTTTCAAATAAGATAGACTTGCTTGACCCTTGAACTAATCCTTTAATAGTAATATAGAAAAATTGTTACAACCTGTTCAGTAACATTGACAATTATTAGTGAAAACTGAGATCCATGATAAATCTACATATTAGAGAAGGACTTTAGGAATTTACAGATAATCTACATTACATCCTGATCTCTGCCATTAGGAAGCAAAAAGCAGTGCTTATCTCTATTTCCACGGTGCAAATGGATGACAGAACTCCCTGATCAGGACATCACAGGTGAACTCCCAGCACTGCTGGTTCTAGCGTCCAGCTGACTAGTCCGAAACAAGTGGAAATATTACATCAAACAAGATCACATTCCATGACTCCTGCCACTGCCAGGAATAGCATCATGTACCATTTGAATATGAGTTTTGACTCCCTAACCAATGAGCTACATCCTTTTCTTTCCGTCCAAACAGGAGGACTGAACTAATCCCGGACAAGGCAGTGACTATAGCAATCCACTTGCATCACAGCTCACAATATTTACCCGCAACCAGCCACTGGTCTATGTAAAGCACTCAACCAATTACTTTCATACAACCAAGACACTGAATAAGCAATATACTTTAATATAAATAACTAAAATATGAAGTATATTTTCCCGTTTTTGAAATTGACAAAACTAGCAATTACCAGCTTGGATTGTTGACCAAGGCCGGTGCCTAGTTTCCACTTCTTGGAGGCTCATTACAAACAAACCTTGCTATCTTCAAGACTGAATCTTTCTTAAATATTTTCTGAGTTCAAGATATATTGGACAGAAACTCTCTCTCTATCCTCTGCCACCCTGGTAGAAACCTGCCAGCAAATGCAAGTTCCGTATTCGACGTAATAAGCACCCGGAGAAAATGCAAGTTCCGTATTCAACGTAATAAGCACCCGGAGGCTCAAGGAAATAAAACTGTACCATTGTTTAGGGGCAAGGTTTCTTTTTAATAAGCGCCCATGCTCAGGTGTCAGGTACAGTGTGAATTCGCTGAAACAAAGTGAAAGATATCCCTATTCTAAGGAATTACCGCAAATTTCTTCTCTCTGTATTAACATACATACATACATTTATTTCGTTACAGGCCATTGGCCCCTTTTCACATTAACAGGGCTTCGGGATAGGGTACAATAAAGGTATGAAACATAAATACATATAAACAGCATTCATTATTTATTGATGTTGGGATATATTATCAGTCAAAAAAGATTGGGTGGGCGCTTATCGGCACCTATTACGCTGAATATGGTATCTGAAAAGAGACTAACAGTGACTTTTATTCTTGATACACCCAAATACTTCTTTATTTAGTAAGAACAAGTTCTACATGTTAATATGACCATCACTTTAGTGGCCGTTGGTCATGGTTTCTGTTGCACTTGCTATTTCATAGTAGTGAGTATTATCATGATTGAGAACAAATTATTCACTAATTAACTACAATTTTGTTGTCATTTATACAAATATTAAATCAAATATTAAATTTGCAGAAGAGAATCATTTCAAAACAAGAGCACAACTTTAACCAAAATGTAATTCAAAAAATAATAAAATATCACTTTTTAAAATATGAGTCATGAGCTTCTGTGGGGAATTGCATGATTGGTTGGTCTATGACTGCTTTCGCCTATATATTTCAAAATTAATCCTTGCATTATAAAGGAAATTCCTGATGAGCAAACCTAGGATTGCCCTACTACATGATGCACATTGTGTAGATTATATGTATCACAGGAGAAGCTACATGATGCACATTGTGTAGATTATATGTATCACAGGAGAACTTTGAAATTGCATTTTCTGTCTCACCAACTGATACAATCTTTGACAAAACTCTTGCTGCACTACAATGACTTTCTAATAATTTCATCAAATATATAATGTGGATGCTAATGCCCTACCCCCACTCCCCAATGTTCTACCCCCCTACCCCCAAGCCTCAACTCACGGATGTCACAAATGTGAAAAAGATCTTATAATAGGAATATAGAATTCTCTTGCAGACATAACAACACACTCTTATAGTCTTTACCAACATTGAAGACAGCAGCTTTGAGTACCAAGACCTTTATGCCAGGCTGTCTACCCTGTCATCCAATCAGCTTGCAGTGAGAAACCCTGTCATCCAATCAGCTTGCAGGAAGAACTTTAGTTGATAAATAAATAACCATTAAAGGGTTGGTTTAGGGGTCAAGCAATGTCCATCTTATATTAAAAAGGAATTCAAAAGAAACAAAATGGTGAAGAAAGCATGCAAAAATCTTATTCCGTTAAGGAGATACCTAAGTTTAAAGTTTGGTATCATTTGTGAAAAAAGCATACTAGTTTCTATGTAATCAAACTAGTTGTGATGTCATAGCCTCAGATTCCTCAAAGTCTTTATGTATTCTATTATATTTTATCCTGTGATTTTTGTGGCTTAAATACCAGGGATATGTCAAAAGAGTAGTAAAACTGAATCTAGGAAGGATATCATATACCACCTGAAGAAAGTTTGACGAAAAATAAATAAAATAGTGAACAAATTAAATAAACTTTCTTTAGAATACATTAACAAATGTTAAATATGTGAGGATGAAGATGCTAACTTTCCATAACAGACTTACTACACCAGTCATTTCTACACAGATAAAACAGAGCTTTAATTTGAATATCTACTAAACAGAATAAGATTTTTGTGAATACTTTCTTTACCATTTTGTTTCTTTTGAGATCCTCTTTTATATAAGATAAACTTGCTTGACTACTGCACTAATACTTTAAAAGAGAGTACCTAGTTCTACATAATGACATTAATCAAAGAGGCATGTTGGCATGTTTCTTGGCTGGGTTATTTTTAACCTTCGTGGAAAGAAGATCCAAATCTCTGCATATCCTCCACCTAGTTGAGTTGGGTTGAATGATGTCATCGACATAGCCTGCAAAAAAAATAGAAAAATTGGTTATGGGTCTGGTAAATCTTGATGTACATGACAAGTAGCGTGAGTACAGAGCTGGAATTAATAATAGAATTTCCCACCTCTGAATAAAGGTAGCAATAATCTTCCCATGAAAAATTGTGACAGAAATAATGTTAATGTAGCTCTCCTCCTTTGCGGTTAATGTACATTTCATCACACAATAACATGTGATGTTTTTAGAGCACATAGTTACCACATATACTGTTGCTTACTCAAAAATTTAGAAACATTTCTTCTTCTTTCTTATGAAAATAAATTCTTTCCACGAATTCTTTAGAACCGTCAGAACCGTATGTTTTTTCCAGCTCTGCATGAGTAGAATATGAGATATGTGAAGTACAGGTGCTAGCATAAAGTTTTAATGTAGATATAAGGATGTTCCAGCTGACGTCATGAGGTCACATGACCTTGTTTACATCGCCATTTTGTAAGCAGACTGCTGTACACTTACATACGTTTGCATGTTGTTCTATAAGATTACTTTTGTAAGTAGTATGCTAGAATCTTGCAGTGCCATTGATTGCACTAACTAATAGATGTGTTTAGAATCTACATACTTGAAGTACTTGGAAGGTAATTTTTTTTTTTTTAAATAACATTTTATATTAAAAAATTAATTCATCTGGCCAGTTCATTTTAACCACTGTGTGTTTATATGCTCAGCACATGCTTTACATGGTGTTTTCATCACCAGCGCGTGCTAGCACATGTTTTAGATCGGTCTGTTTTACGTGTGATGTGACTGAGCTGTTAAAGATCAGACACGTGAAATACTCAACGCAGAGCTCTTCCTGCAAAATGGCTCCCAATTGAGTTAAAGTCACGTAATGAAGTCCCTCAATAAAGGGAAAATTAGCTCAACTCTTTGATATCTATTAAACCAAACATGTAATTTACACAACTTCAAATCAAAAGCAGTTACAAAGTAAGCATTTGACATCCTTTTTAATTTTCTGAAAAATTACAGTCAGGAACAAATGGGCCAACTCTTTGTTTTCTTATTGCAATTCCTTCTTATCATTTTTTTTCTTGTGAAAGAAAGCAGTCAAATTGGATCTTAACCATACCTCCAAAATACAACCAGCAGAGAGGAAAAAAATCACATTTTTTGAATGAAATTCAAGTTAGAAATTAAAAATAACTTTTTAAAGATTTCAACTGCCTTCTCTCATTTGTGAAAATTTTTCCACATATTGAAAAGAATTCAAACTTTGGTCAGTGACAAACTTGATGATCAGATATATCATATTTAAAATTCTATGGCTATTATACTTTAATTTTAAGCGCTTTGTAACTTTTGTCGTTAAAAGAAAAATGGAAAGCTACCGCAGATTTTAAATCTGTGAAGAATAAGTTCAAAAGTTTTTACCAAAATTAATTAATCTTCTTTAAATAAGTGTGGTAGCTAATTTAAATGCCAAGGGTTTACATGGCACTAGAGGACAAGTCTGTCTGGTGATTCATAACAAATTTGCAAAAACATCTGCATGCTGAAGGCCAGAGGAATGGGTTCGGAGTTTATCAAGAGTGTGTTTGATTAAGGATCTCATGACATGCACTACACCTCTTACTGCAGCAGGGAACGGATTGGCAAACTTCTCAATGTATTCTTTCTCCGCCTCTTCGACGTTATTATCTCCTCGGAATATGATTTGAACTGCGCCCTGTGAGGAGGAATTGAGGATAACATCAGTGGTAAAGTAATGACTCTCTTCTCCCATCATAAGTTTCCTATAGACCTTCCATTAGATAAGACTGAAGGGAGAGCTACAAAATTTCAGCATATGAATTACGCTCAGAAAAATAAAGTTCTTAGTGCCTCACCAAAATTTACTGAATAAATTCACCAAATTAACACACACAAAAATTGGTTAATTGAGTGCCACTTCTATAGATTCAATCTCAGTCATGGTGGTGTGCGTGTATTTGTATACACGCACACTTTGTCTCACCTGCAGTGCCATTGTATGGAGCACCACGATCTATTGATTTTTTTCTGTCAAATTTCTGGGTTACAACGGTACAATTTTTGTAAAAGGGTGAGGATAAATGTCTCTCATCAAAGGGTGAGGATAAATGTCTCTCGTCAAAGGGTGAGGATAAATGTCTCTCATGAAAGGGTGAGGATAAATGTCTCTCGTCAAAGGGTGAGGATAAATGTCTCTCATGAAAGGGTCAGTATAAATGTCTCTCGTCAAAAGGGTGAGGATAAATGTTTCACGAAAGGGTCAGGATAAATGTCTCTCAAAAGGGTCAGGATAAATGTCTCTCATCAAAGGTGAGGATAAATGTCTCGTTAAAAGGTCAGGATAAATGTCTCTCGTCAAAGGGTCAGGATAAATGTCTCTCGTCAAAGGGTCAGGATAAATGTCTCTCGTCAAAGGGTCAGTATAAATGTCTCTCGTCAAAGGGTCAGGATAAATGTTTCACGTTAAAGGGTCAGGATAAATGTCTCTCGTCAAAGGGTCAGTATAAATGTCTCTCGTCAAAGGGTGAGGATAAATGTTTCACGTTAAAGGGTCAGGATAAATGTCTCTCGTCAAAGGGTCAGGATAAATGTCTCTCGTCAAAGGGTCAGGATAAATGTCTCTCATCAAAGGGTGAAGATAAATGTCTCTCGTCAAAGGGTCAGGATAAATGTCTCTAGTCAAAGGGTCAGGATAAATGTCTCTCTGAAAAGGGTCAGGATAAATGTCTCTCGTCAAAGTTTCTAATGGAATAAAGGTTGTAAATTTGGTGAAATAATGCAGCAATGTCAGTAAGGCACGAAGAAAAGAGAGTTTCAAAAGTGGTAACTTGGAAACTGAACAAGCTTTTTCCCACATTTGAAGACTGCTTTACAAAGAATTTGGTATTCTCTCTAAAATGAAACCTATAAAGACTATTCTAGATTTAAAAGGAATTCATCTAAATTTTTCTTGTGCAAAACCATTTATTTGTAATCACCTGTCATCACAGAAAGTCTATATTTACAGAAAGCAGCTAATTTTGAGAGTGGCGATTCCAAACTTCACCAAACCTGTCCATAACGACTGATGATACTTAATTGGAAAAATAAAACAAAATATCTTCATAAGCCTGAGAAGCTGATAATAATTTAATGTCAATTTATATCCTGTTAACATTGACATTTTAAAATCATATCATAGGTATGATTCACTGAGGGAACAATATGAATATCATTAACATGTTATCAAACAACCATGTTATCAAGAAAACAATATGGTACTAAAAATAAGACAGGTTATCGAAAAAAAGAAAAAAAGTAAGCAAAACAAGAAATGTTATCAAACCAACATGCTATCAAGAAAACAACATGCTACCAACAAAAAAAGACATGTTATCAAACCAACCCATGTTATCAAAAATTATTAAACAAATTATGTTACCTGGGCACCCATCACTGCAACCTCAGCCGTGGGCCAGGCATAGTTCATGTCCCCTCTCAAATGTTTGGAGCTCATCACATCGTATGCACCACCATAAGCCTGGGCAAAAATAACAATAATGGAACTACTATTAGCCTATATAGCAAACATATAACCTACAATCAGGGACATAAGTCTTGCCACTTGTTCCCCTTCCACCCTATTCAATGTTGGTATTAAAGCGATTTGCAAGAAAAGGTTTTGTTAATATATCTGCAACATTTAAGAGGGGGTATCCCTCATTCAATCACTGCTCCCTTCTCCTCAAGTGGAGCTTAAGGCCCACAGATCCATCTCTTCCTATCTTGTACCAGGGGAAGGAAAAAAGTGCCTAGTGCTTTTGTCCAGGATTGTAAACTAGGGCCCCTAGTTGTGATTTTTTCAGAGGGGTGCTCCACCCTGCCCTTTTCACTAAGCAGCGTACATTTTGTTCACAAAAACATACTATTTTGCCTTCTTTTCATGCTGCAGTTCCCCAACATAATAAATATGCAGGAACAATACTTGATGTATTGATTACTCCCTTATTTACATTTCAAGAGCCCTCAAAGCGCCCTTGATGCGCCCTCAAAGCGCCCTTGATGCACCCTCAAAGCGCCCTTGATGCACCCTCAAAAGCGCCCTTAATGCAGCCTCAAAGTGCCCTTCATGCAGCCTCAAAGTGCCCTTCATGCACCCTCAAAGCGCCCTAGATCTAGATGCACCCTCAAAGTGCCCTTCATGCACCCTCAAAGTGCCCTTCATGCACCCTCAAAGTGCCCTTCATGCACCCTCAAAGTGCCCTTCATGCAGCCTCAAAGCGCCCTAGATGCACCCTCAAAGCGCCCTAGATGCACCCTCAAAGTGCCCTTCATGCACCCTCAAACGCCCTAGATGCACCCTCAAGGTGCCCTTGATGCACCCTTAAAGTGCCCTTGATGCACCCTCAAAGCGCCCTAGATGCACCCTCAAAGCGGCCTTGATGCACCCTAAAAGTGCCCTTGATGCACCCTCAAAGCACCCTTGATGCACCCCCAAAGCGCCCTTGATGCACCCTCAAAGTGCCCTTGATGCACCCTCAAAGCGCCCTTGATGCACCCTCAAAGCGCCCTTGATGCACCCTCCAAGCGCCCTTGATGCACCCTCAAAGCGCCCTTGATGCCTTCCATTAAAGTGCCCTTAATGACAAACCAGATAATACTTCAAATTGTGTTCATTAATTCCTGAAATTTAAATCAAACTATTTCACCTAATGAATCCAACTCTACAGTCACTGTGAGTCTGACGTCAGTTTTACCCTGTACCTAAGGCCACCTTATCTTACCTGAGAAGTCTAGAAACAGGTAGAAATGAAAGAAAAATTCTTCCAAACCATGCCGGTTGGAGCTTGTCTAAATAAATTAATGAATTGGCAAAGGTTAAAATCTCAGTTGAAATGTTTGGACCAGCTTCAGCATTGTTGTGACCACAACGCGCTGAAAAGAAGTGAGGGAAAATAGGGCTGGGTAGTAACTTTTTTTTTAGTTCTGTTAGAAAAGCGATTGAATCAGGTCATGGGACCAGATTGCATGTTTATAACATGGAAGGTAAAATATAACTTGAAATAAACATTGACAATCTCACTTACCTTTCTAGTAATTACAGTAATCTTGGGTACAGTGGCTTCACCAAATGCGTAAAGAAGTTTGGCCCCATGTCTTATGATACCACCATATTCTTGAGCTGTGCCTGTGTGTAAACCATCAAGCATTTGCCAATTAACCGAACCAATTACTATAAATCATTCAATTAATTATGACACTTTTTGACTTTCTCAGCTTATTTAGTGCAAAATCTCAAGGATCTCTGCGCTTTATAAATGACTGAAACTCTCCACATGAGAAATCCAGGATTACATGGCAAGAAAAAAAAAAAAAAAAAATTGAGCGAAAAATTGGTAAATATACATGTAAAAATGCTTCTCATGCAGAGAAACAAATCTGCAGGCTCTCTTTAACATCTATCAAGGAATTGTTCTTGACACAAAGCAGTAAATACCTCAAAAAGTGATGGACGAGCATGATATCAAGCTTAGTTTGCCCCACTTTCTTTTCAAGGAAAATAAGTTTCAGCTGATTCCCCTTTCCCCGCCAAAAGGGGTTTCTCCTAAAACCATACAAACAGTCACCTCTCAGGAAGGGTATGAAGGGAACCCAATTTTTTCCCTGATAACAAGTGGAATATTTGCACTGGTTAATTTAGTTTCCATCAAAGTTGCTGCTAATCTGGAAAATCCCTTCACTTTTCTTCCATTTCTGGAAGGTTTTCTTGATTTTCAGGAATTGTCTATAATTCCAGGAGATTTTGGCTCATTTCAGGTAATTTTGACCAGTTCTCGGGAAATTTCGGTTCATTTCCAGGAATTTTTGGCCAGTTTTGGGAAAAGAATATTTTGGTCAGTTTTGGGGAAAGGAAATTCTGGCCAGCTTTTAGGAAATTTAACCAAAATATCCAAAAACTTTACCCCATTTTAGTTAATAATTTCATCTCCCAACCAGGCAGAAAGCATGCAATCAGGAAAGTGCAACCACGCAAGTGAACTCCACTCAAGAAGAATTGTTCCACCCCTCCATTGCTCCCCCCGAGCCCCCCACCTCCTATGCCTCTGATACCTACCTGCCAGAAACTTTCCATATGCGTAAAGATGGCACCAAAAATACTGGAGACATGCACAAGGTCAAAGAGGTTAAGACTTTTTGCCGACAGTTATCATGGAAAAGTGAGCCCGATAGCCTATTGTATGTTTCCTGGCAAGTAAGGTGTGTAATATGCCGGAGAAAAAAAATTGTGACTTTTCCCTGAAGACAAGATAGTGTCTTTAATCTTTTGTGTAAAGATTTGAGGGTATAGGTTAAACAGATGAAAGCACACTCTAAGATCATATGGTAATCTAATTAAGCAAGCACAGGTAAAATGTTATCATATCAATGCACCTATTAACAACCTGTTGCTTCGATTTGCAGAAGTTTGAATGATTATACAAATGTAGCTAGCCAATGGGATTATAATGATTCGCAATCAAAATTTCAAAATAACTTTGATCATTGAAATATGTTTGAATATAAACCTACATACTCATTCAATTTCAATAATGTGTAGATCAAAACCTTCAAAATAACTTACCTGGTAAGAACCCTGGAACGTCAACAAATGTAATAATAGGGATGTTAAAAGCATCGCAGAAACGAACAAACCGAGCACCTTTCACAGATGAATTGATATCCAGACAACCTGTCAGAAAAATCATATGGAAATAACCTTTACAAGTACCGTGACAGCTTTCGCAGTCCGCCTGACTAAGTACATACGCATCAAAGCTTAACATTTCTGACCACCTCTCCAGTTTGTAACAGTTCGCTTGCCTGTTTATTTCCCGCCCTCTCTTCACAGTGGCATTGGATATCAGAAAAGTCACATGAAAGTATTCTTTACAAAAGTTTGTCTCCAAAAACAGCTTTCGTGGACTGCCCACTTTACATACATACATACGCATCAAATCTAATTATTTCTGACACCTCTCCTTTTCGCGACTTGTATGCTATGGTATCTACACCTCTTGTTCCCAACACATGCAATTAATAGATAAGTCAACACTTACTACCATATTAACCCTTAAACGCTGGATTGACAATATTATTGTAGATTTGGAAGTATTATTTTCAGACAATAAAATCTGGACCTTACCATAGGCCTACAGCACTGATCGTGGTATAATTTGAAAGAGCTATTCGAGTTCTATGGAAATGGTTCAAAACGAAAATTATGAAAAAAATCTGTTTTGTTTTCAAACACTAATTATACTTCGGGACCTTTTCTTTGCCCAAAAACATGTGTACTATTAGTGAACACTCCAGCGAGTGTGAATCTGGTCAAATTTTGACAGTACCTATCATCAATCTCTTTGCTTTGCAAAAGTTCTGCAAATTTCCATGATTTTCAGCCCTTTTTAGACCAATTTTAAGAAAAAAATCATAGCTCCTCAACGGAATACAACTGCCCTTCGCTAAAAACATTCTTAGAATGGTAGTTCCACAATCTTTCCAATGATACATATTACGCTACTATCCCATCTAAGCTTAATGTAGAAAATCATGCTCGAAATCATAAGAATATAAACAAACACACTGATTTAAGTCTGTTACACAGCTCAGAGGTAAGCGCGTACGCATGTTGTGTGGAAGGTAACAGGTTCAATGCTGTGTTGAGCTATAGGGGTTTTTTTAGTGCATAATTACGGAGGTAATTAATTTTGGTTTATTTTCATTATTTTCACGTTTTGCATTGAGAGAAGAAAAAAATTGCGAGTGGTATTAATGGAAAGAGAATGTCAAAAACTATTTATACATCTTAAAAAATCTTCCATTTTCATAATTCACAAGCAAAAAAAATACAAGCTAAAAAGAGTAGAAATAATGTCGTATTTTTGACAAAAAAATTGCTGAATTATCTTATTTATGTCAATATTTTCGTCATTTTGACTCTTTTATTGTAAAGTTCATTGTCTTAGTATTCATATAAAAGAAACTTGTAATGACAGAAAAGAAAAGGAAATTTTTGAAAATTAAGCTTGAATATAAAGTTCCGAAAAATTGCAGTCAAGGTTTTAAACTCGGCAGGCGTTGTTTAAGGGTTAAACATCTGTCTGGTTCTTCATCTATGCAGATTTCTACCATTTGGCTTATCGCTTCAATAAAAATTCTTTTTAGCATTTTCGCCATGTCTATCGCCAATTTTAGGAAGCTGGTGGCCGAAAAGGGAGGAAATATTTTCCTTGGGTCTCAAGAATCACTTGTTCTTCTCCTTAAAAATTTGTTCCAGCAAATCATAGCCACAAACTTACTGTAGCAATTGAGGCCACTTATCTTAATTAAAATAACCACTCAACCACACAATAAGAACTTCATCCATTGCTAACTTGATACTCAACACCAACTTCCACAACAACTCAGGACCAAATGCAGAACAAATACAATGGAGCCATTGATAAAGGAAATTTGATCCTAAATACTTGCAGCTTTGAGAATTAAAAAAATAAAGAGAAAAAGTCTGACCTGACCTGGTTATTTATCAAGTGGGGTCTGACTTTTTGAAACTTTGAGGAGTAGAACAACTAATGTATTCAAACACACGTTTCATACACATTATGGTACTGAAAACATTTTATACGAATGTTCAAATTGATCATAATTATTTCTGATAAATACTTGAGTAATTTTTTCGAGTCATCAACATGAGCTGCAAAAATCAGACCTGTGTTATTTCAAAATTTCCTTGAAAAAAGTGATGCCCTCAATTTTTCGACCAAAAGCTCGTTTAATTTATGTATAAATTTTGAGGTTTACAACTGAATAAGATATTTTCCAAGATAAGTTATATCTCCTACTATCATTCCAACAGAGATTTGCCATTAATCAGGTACGTATGTAGGTATCGTTTAGGTATTTAACAGCTCTTTCTCAACAGCGCAAGGTTTAATAAAAATGCTCACAGCTATTTAATAAAGCAGTTGCGAAGCACGGGTGAATGATGACACATCAGGATTGAACCCAGAACCTGTAACTTGCTAAGCTGATGTTATCACCTCTAGACTACGGAGGTCTGCCTTTAACCCTTACTCTACCAAGCGGCGATATTATCGCCGTTTTGGGTGCCCCGTCTTTGGCCCCGCCTCCCGAGCGCATTTTCAAAAGAGTGCTGGTAGAGTAAGGGTTAAAGGATTAGTTCAGTGGTAAATCATGTCCATTGTCCATCTCATATGAAAGAGGACTTTAAAAAAATGGTGAAGAAAGTATTCAAAACTCTTATTCCATTAAGGAGATATTCATGTTAAAAGCTCTGTATTATCTGTGTAGAAATGACTGGTGTAGTAAGTCTACCATGGGGAAAGTTGACGCCCTCATCCTAACATTCTTAACAATTGTTAATGTATTTAAAAAAAGTTCATTTAATTTTAATTTTAATTATTTTTGCTTGAACTCTCTTCAGGTGGTATATTATAAAACCCCTTCCTAATTCAGCTTTACTAATTTTTTGACATATCCCATAATTTTTAAGCCAAAAAAATATGATAGAACACATCAAGACTTTGAGGAATCTGAGGCTATGACATCACAACTAGTCTGATTTCAGTCCTTTTTTACACAAATGATACCAAACTTTAAACTTGAATATCTTCCTAATGGAATAAGATTTTTGAATGCTTTCTTCGCTAATTGTTTCTTTCGAATTCCTCTTTCATACAAAATAGAATTGCTTGACCCCTGAACTAATCCTTTAACCCTTACTCTACCACGCGGCGATAATATCGCCGTTTTTAAACTACCTTTTTCCAAAAATAAAATCGGGACCTTACCAAAATTCTCTAGGGGTGCAAATAGTTTCATTGCAAAGATCTCGAAAAGATCTTTCATAAATTTGTATTTTTTGGGGGGTCTATATTCACTTTTTTTTGGCAAATTTTGTCCAAACATTCAGAAATTTTACTATTTGTTTAAAATGTCCCAAAAAATGCATATTTTTGAAAAATTTACAAAAATTGCTTAGCAAATAAATTTCGAAATTTTCTTTTGATATATTATATGTAGACAAGTCATATTGTCCAAATCTAATCACATTTTGCTCATACCTGGTCATTATTTTTAAATCATTTGTAAAATATGTA
Organism: Chiridota heheva; assembly: GCA_020152595.1. Classification (NCBI taxonomy): domain Eukaryota; kingdom Metazoa; phylum Echinodermata; class Holothuroidea; order Apodida; family Chiridotidae; genus Chiridota; species Chiridota heheva. The sequence goes on along the minus strand of JAIGNY010001647.1, from coordinate 1,347,700 downwards.
CAATTTTGTGATTTTTGGTTATTTTTTGACCCTTTTTGTTAAAACATTGTGTGATCCACCCCTATATCGTATTGAAAAGTTTCAAACACCATTCTGTAGCGAAAACAACGTGCTTTCACATGGATTGCTGCAATAAAAGACATACCCCCTCAATCGTTGCTAAAACGTTTTATAGCTATGTCACTCGAGTTATTTTAAGATTTTTTTTGACATTACGTTGAGACGACAGAAGAATGTGTATCCCGAATCTTGTTTGAAAGTGAAACTGAGGATTAGGAAATGTCAGAAGGCTTATCGCCAGTGATGGAGATCTTTTAGTACCTGGATCCAACCCAGAAGAGGCCTAAAGATTATCAAAACCAGGTGAAATGATATTTTTAAATTTCTAAAATCGTGAGTGCATTTTTCAAACTTTATGCTGACTAACGTTACTCGTTAGGCTTAACGCTAGGCATAGCTAATGTTACTTCCGATACATTCAAAATTAAGCAAAAACAGTGTAATTTAGCAGGGATAATTTACTTGTAAGGATTATAAACAAGTAAATGGGTCACTAAAATCCGACGTGATTAACATGAATTGTCTTTAATATAGTAATTTTAGATTTTACAGATCAATCTTTAATATGTAGTGCAACAGTGCCCATATACCTATTTCGCGAATTTTCGATTCCATGTCATGAGATTGTGGTGCAGTGGAGTAGGATTAAAATTATAAGGGGAAAGGGTCCCATGTTGTTGGAAAGAGACACATGTTGGGGCAAGAGACCAATGGTGGGGGGAAAGAGACCAATGGTGGGGGGAAAGAGACTAATGGTGGGGGCCAAGCTGTCCCATGTTGGGGGAAATTATTTTCTTTGAAGCAAGTTGGATCCTGGAAGAGGGCCATTTTTTTTTTTTTGAAGGCATTTTCCCTGGTTTCCCCTCCCAATATAAACAAGCCAGAACCCACACCCCACCCCCAACCCCTGTATTTCCTTTGAAACAGTTGAAATTGTATTTCTCTGAAGGATTTTCCCGAATTTGGACAAATTTGTTGACATTTCATATGCGGTACCAACTGTCACTGAAGCCTTTGAAGGATACCAAGTTTGGCAACGTCAACATGATTACTGATGCTTTGAACCATTTTTGAGTACCTCTTCACTGAGAATTCCTACAGGAATCAACAAAAGTAAATTTCTACAAGACCTACAGTATATCCTGAATAAATATAAGTATTTTCAAAGCTCCCAATAACTAAAATTGGCTCATAAACTGAAAATTTCAAGCCTGCGCATAATAAATGAGATAAATTAGCTAATTTGCATATCATTTGAATAACATTTTGATTGAAATATTGGTGTAAACATTTCCTTTTTATATTACATTAGTTTTGTGCATCATAGAAAGGAACAATGCATGTTTATAGGAAAGCATAGTGTCAAATCCTATCAGATAGATCATTGGCAAAATCAGAGGTCAATTTTTAGGCCAAAAAGTTCAAAAAAATTAAAATTGACGTATTAATCTTTTTCTTGCTCTAAAATAATCAAGAGCACTATTAAATGAAAGGTCGTTCTTTCAACAATTCATAAATTCTCTTAATATTTTTTTCTCTTCTAATTAGCCACAAGAAAGCAGAATATCACAAAAATAGCAGTTTTAGGACATCTAATAATCTGAATTAAGGACCTCATTTGCATAAATTTGCATAATTCACCAGAGAATTATGCAAATCAAGGTAAAGTTCAGTGTCTTAGTTTTTATATAACATAAACTTATTACAGTAGAAAATGAAAATAAATTTGTGGAAAAGCCCCCTTTCCAAAAAGTTCCCTAAAATAACACTTGTAATCTCAAATGCTCTGGTAGAGTAAGGATTTAATGAGTGAATAGAATTTCCATAGAGAGTTAACCTGTGCATGGATGACCTACTTAAAAGGGAAAAAACAACTAATCATCAACTTACCAGAAGCAACCTTGGGTTGATTACCAACTATTCCAACAGTTCTGCCGTTCATTCGTGCAAACCCAATGATTATGTTTTTGGCATAGGCTGGCATTATCTCATAAAACTTTCTGTTGTCTACAATCTGTCAACCAAAAAAAAAATAATAATAATAATTACGGGTTAGCCTATAATTTTTCAATTCATCGTCTCTGATTAACCACAGAAGCTTGGGTACCAGCAAGGTGAATTTTTAGTGGACAAATTTAATGGTTAATCTGTATTAATGCATGATTAGTCTATTCATGTCCATTCATATATATAAGTACATCGAAAATAATCTATGGAATTAAATCTGAAGAAAAAAAACTAGTTTTTATTAACCAACTGTTTTGCTGTTACAATAATTTTCAATGAAAATATATCAATAGTTGTTGGATTAGCACTCTGTAGAGTGCATACCTCCGTCCCTGTTCATTCCTCATCCCCGATATAATCTACCCCAGAGATCCTAAAGGAAAAAAAACTAGTTTTTATTAATTAACTATTTTCCTGTTACACTAATTTTCAATAAAAAAATATAAATACTTGTTGGACTTACAACTATAACTAGAATTTCAGCATTCTGTAGAGTGCATACCTCCACCCCTGTTCATTCCTCATCCCCAATACAATCTACCTCAGAAATCCTATGCCCACCAAGTTCTATCCCCAAACAATCTCTTTCTCACTGTTGATCTGTATTGCCAAAAAATTTATCGTTTTGATTTCTTTTGGAGCATGAATTCATTGTTAAGCACATTTCAATGATAAGTTTCAACTATATAAGTCTTGACAGATCTGACAGTGATACATCTCCACCCATCCATTTGGGCCCTTCCACTGTTTCAATATGTCTCAAAATTTTTAATCACTTCTTCCTTTAAGCAGTAACAAAACCACACAACAAATTTAATCAAAATCTAATCATCAGTTCTTGGGACATGCTGATGGCAAACAAACAAACAAACAAACAGACTAACGCAGGTATAAACATAACATCTGCCCAACTTCGTTGGCAGAGGTATTAACCGGTGTCCAACTTCGTTGGCAGAGGTATTAACCTGTGTCCAACTTCGTTGGCAGAGGTAATAACCTGTGCCCAACTTTGTTGGCAGAGGTAACAACCTGTGTCCAACTTCATTCGCAGAGGTAATAACCTGTGTCCAACTTCGTTGACAGAGGTAATAACCTGTGTCCAACTTCGTTGGCAGAGGTAATAATCTGTGTCCAACTTCGTTGGCAGAGGTAATAATCTGTGTCCAACTTTGTTCGCAGAGGTAATAATCTGTGTCCAATTTTTGTTGGCAGAGGTAATAATCTGTGTCCAACTTTGTTGGCAGAGGTAATAATCTGTGTCCAACTTCATTAATGGAGGTAACAACATTCACTTCACAAAATAGGTACTTGCTCCATAAATAATAGCAAGTCATTTGATAACCCACATTATGTGCACTTAGAGTATAACTAATATTTCACATGTCATACAATATTGTACATTATTGGCACTTACAGCATAAACGACATCCAACATGTCATAAGGTTTATTGGATTCAAATGGAACAATATGATCCAGCACTGGAAGTGGCCTGTCTCTGTAGAGGTAGAAAAGAAAAAAATAAATCAGTTTGAATATAAAACTTTAGTTCGCTTTCTTTTTAACAATCCATTTCTTACAATTAGCTTACAGCTATTACACCTTCTGCTTCCTAAAGGATTAGGTCAGGGGTCAAGCAAGTTTATCTTATATCAAAGAGGACTTTAAATAGAAACAAAATGGTGAAGAAACTACCCCAAAATCTTACTTCGTGCAAGAGATATTGAATTTCAAGTTTCAACAAGTGAAAATGAATGGTTTAGGAGGTCTAGGTTAAAAGCAGGGGTCAAATTTTCCACTGCATGTTCTGCTGTTCCGAGTACAAGTGCTTGCTAGGCAGGAACAGTAAATTTTCAAACATCACTGTTCCAGTGGAATAGTGTTCTTTTTTACAAGCATGTGGCATCAATGATCAATAACTAGATTTCTGCTATTAAAAAAGCGCATGTTGTCAAACATGATTTTCATAAAAGAATTTCTGACAGAAAGAAAAAGATTTCCCCACCTTGCCTGCAATTGTCAGCACAATTAACCATGAATACACATATGCTTGCACGTGTACGATTGTACGCAACTGGATGGTACATCATGTACTGTACATGTACTATTAATACCTGACATATTTGCACATATTGATTAATAGAGTAGATATAAATTAAGCCCATTTTGAAGAAAGGAATTTGTTCTGTTATCGGCAAAAAATTGGAACAGTGAAATCTAATCCGAAAATTTGAGAAAGTACTTTTCTACGGAACAGGGGCAAAAAATTTAAATTTCACCCCCTGAGTATTGCATTGAAAAAAATCAAAACCGTTTTAATACTTAAAATATTTTCATGTGGTAAATCATAGCTAATTGACTGGTATTTTCATGTGGTAAATCATAGCTAATTGACTGGTATTTTCATGTGGTAAATCATAGCTATTTGACTGGTATTTTCATGTGGTAAATCATAGCTATTTGACTGGTATTTTCATGTGGTAAATAATAGCTATTTGATTGGTACTTTCATGTGGTAAATCATAGCTATTTGATTGGTATTTTCATGTGGTAAATCATAGCTATTTGATTGGTATTTTCATGTGGTAAATCATAGCTATTTGACTGGTATTTTCATGTGGTAAATCATAGCTATTTGACTGGTATTTTCATGTGGTAAATCATAGCTATTTGATTGGTATTTTCATGTGGTAAATCATAGCTATTTGACTGGTATTTTCATGTGGTAAATCATGGCGATTTGACTGGTATTTTTATGTGGTAAATAATAGCTATTTGATTGGTATTTTCATGTGGTAAATCATAGCTATTTGATTGGTATTTTCATGTGGTAAATCATAGCTATTTGACTGGTATTTTTATGTGGTAAATAATAGCTATTTGATTGGTATTTTCATGTGGTAAATAATAGCTATTTGATTGGTATTTTCATGTGGTAAATCATAGCTATTTGACTGGTATTTTCATGTGGTAAATCATGGCGATTTGACTGGTATTTTCATGTGGTAAATAATAGCTATTTGATTGGTATTTTCATGTGGTAAATCAGAGCTATTTGATTGGTATTTTCATGTGGTAAATCATAGCTATTTGTCTGGTATTTTCATGTGGTAAATCATAGCTATTTGACTGGTATTTTCATGTGGTAAATAATAGCTATTTGATTGGTATTTTCATGTGGTAAATAATAGCTATTTGATTGGTATTTTCATGTGGTAAATAATAGCTATTTGACTGGTATTTTCATGTGGTAAATCATAGCTATTTGACTTGTATTTTCATGTGGTAAATCATAGCTATTTGATTGGTATTTTCATGTGGTAAATATTAGCTATTTAATTGGTATTTTCTTGTGATAAATCATAGCTATTTGACTGGAATTTTCATGTGGTAAATCATAGCTATTGGACTGGTATTTTCATGTGGTAAATCATAGCTATTTAACTGGAATTTTCATGTGGTAAATCATAGCTATTGGACTGGTATTTTCATGTGGTAAATCATAGCTATTTGACTGTTATTTTCATGTGGTAAATCATAGCTATTTGACTGGCATTTTCATGTGGTACATCATAGCTATTTGACTGGTATTTCTACATTTGGTACAGCTGGGGCTTAATATTCAGCTTACATAAAAACTCCCTATCAGAAGAAACAAGTGAGTTTTATAACAATTAGAGTATTCGGGATGATGTCATAATAACGTGCATAAATCTGAACAACCAGTTTATCGGTGAAAACAAAAGCATTTATCATTACAGCCAGTGTGAAATCGGTCACATTTAGAGGCCTAAATCTCTACGTTCACTTTGGTAATTTTGCAGGAAATTGCAAATGTGGAAGAAATATCGCAGAAAAGATCAGGTTGAAGTTTGAAATATATGTATCGTGCATACGTAGAATAAAGTGCAGTGTTTACTTGTGCACAAATCGTACCACGTTTTCACCGACAAAGAGTCCCGAATGTTCAAAATGCCAGGATGACCGAATACTTGAATTGGCAAAACATGTTTAGGCCATTAACTGCTTTTGACCAATTCAGATGATATTATTCAATTTTACTACTTTCATGGTTCTATGTCATGCATTTTCACATATAAGGGTGACTCAGCTGACATCATGAGGTCACACGACTTTGTTTACATCGCCATTTTGTAGGGCGAGAACACTGTCATCTGCTGTACACTTAATTAGACTTACATACATATGTTGTTATATAAAATTATTTTTGTAAGATAATTATGCAGGAATCTTGCTGTGCCGCAGGTTGCACTAAAAGACGTGTGCCAGGGAATAAAAAGACGTTTTCTCGATTTCCATTAAGAATTTTTGGCCCTTAAACCCCTCCAACCCGACATCCCTGATTTTTTCAAAATCAGGGGTAATCCACACCATTCAACCTGAGAGACTCTTCACAATTCATTGACTAGCATCCAGCTATTGTTACACCATACACAACACAGGGTAATCTATACCTTCTTAAGTGACAACATCTTCATAATCTATTAACAGTTCACTTGTTAGCAACCAGCTACTGTTACACTGTACACAATAGGTCATTCATCTTGGGCTCATGCCACATTACTACTGTTCAGTGATGCGAATCAGATACCTCCTTGGCTGAGCCTAAATAAAAAATATACATTATATGCTTGGGAGGACTTTGTGCAAAACCCATGAATGATTGATGGACCATTCCTTGTAAGGATGGTTATTTCATCATGCCATCGACATTCGAAATGGGCTTCTGCATGCTGTACGATGCAATGGCTTTCAACCTTCAGTTCACACTAGGATTTGCAGCAAGCACTTTATATCAGGTATGTAAGCTTTGTCTGAGTAAAACGAACAATCAGCTGGCGTTCACATAAAAGCTACTATTCGTATATCCGGTGAATAATATAAAAGTTAAGGGAAATATAAAGTAAAATCGGAAGCGAATAAAAAATTGCAAACAGTAAAATTTGCTTAACTGGTAGGTAGGTTAGCATGCAGTATGTTTGTTGTACCTGTGATGTGACCAAGCTGTTTGAATCGCAACAACACTTTCCCTGCAAAATGGCGGCCAGTTGAGTTAGAGTCATGTGATGAAATTCCTCTATACATGCACTTGCTGACTTACCATAAAACTCATTCGGTCGGATCTAATAATGAAATTCTCCAAAAACCCACATTAAAAAGAACCAAACCTTACGGTGAACGATCTTTCAAATTTGCAGCCCCCCAAAACTCTTGGTCTTCCCACTCACATCAGAAATAACTCAATAACTTTTAAATGTTTTGAAAGCTCACTTTTTCTCCTCTTATACTGATTGGATTATGTATTCTAAGACAATATTTTTTGGTTTGGTTTGTTGATGTTTAACGGCACCACGGCAGTCAGTGAAATGTGCCAAGAGGGTGTTCAAAGCTGAGGTGCTTGAGTTAGAACAGAGAAGAAAGAGAGGTGGGATAGAGGGAAGGAGGGAGAGAAGGTGAAGAAGGGAAATAGTTAAGGTAATAAAAGGAAGGTGAGGAAGGTACTGTAAGGCAGAAAAGGGAAGAAAAGGGAGGTTTAGATCAGGTGGAATAAATTGCTGTTGTGGAGAAAGGTGATGAAGTTGGCGGTAGGACAGTTCTTGAAAAGATAGGAATTGAGATGGTGGGGGAGAGGTGTGATCTGAGTTCAGGTATGTGGGACAATTCTTTTTGTACTTAAAGTTGTTATATGGATACAATGCTTAGAACTTGATTCAAATTGTTTGATTGGTTGAAATTTCAGCCAATAGCTGCATGATTCGTTGGGCCTTATTTTACAGTGTAAAACCCCAAGCCAGACTAACGCTTATTGTGGCCCAGTCAGTTAAGACAATGGGATGCGGATTCTTTTCTCAAACCAACATTTATAGGTTCGAATCCCGCCAAAACCATTTTTCTTTAATTTTGCTCTTTTTTTCCCCGCTGATTGTAATTTTCATCTGGTGACTGCTATTGTAGTATTATCTTACAAATCTTTTACTTTCACATTTTTCTTTCTAACAAATACGTTGAAAAAACTAATTTCAGGTAGTCTCGTTGAAACGCTATACACTAGCTACAGTTGAATCTTCACAAACACAACGATATGTATGCACATCTACAAACAGAGAGGGATCTTGTACGTTCCAGAACCGGAACTGACGTCAAAGCTCTGCATCTCCCAATTTTACAAAGATCAACGATGTAAGAACTGAGACGAGTCTCCCTCTTTGAACTTGTTTTTTATCTTTTAGGACTGTAATGCTTTGTGGTATTTTTGTAGCATAATTTGTTTCTCTTTGTAAAGCGCATTGAGACCGTCAGCATAATGCGCCATATGAAGGTTATTATTATCATTACTTGCTAGGTGCCACACATGCTTTAAAGTGGAGTGACACAGCTTAACTTACACAGGATCTTCACACTCGATAATTGGGGATGGATCTCTGTTGCTGAGTGGTAGATAATTGTAAAGTTCTCGTATCCTCAAGAGGCCATCGATATCGTTCTCAAAAGCACCGTGTGCAACACCTGACATAGCAAAAAGAAAAACTATGTTACTCTTATTTCACATTAAAAGATAAGTTCAGGGGTCAAGCAAGTCCATCTCATACGAAAGAGGACTTCGAAAGAAACCAAATGGTGAAGAAAGCATTCAAAAACATCATTCTGTTTAATATGGAGGCATTTAAGTTTACAGTTGTGTATCATTTGTGTAGAAACAACTGAAATCAGAATAGTTGTGATGTCACACATCCTCAGATTCCTCAAGTCTTTATGTATTTGAGTATATATTTTTCTACAATTTTGTGGATAAAAAACCATCAGATATGTCAGGAAAGTAGTAAAACAGAATCTAGTAAGAGAAAATGTGTATAAAAGTACAAAATTAAATCAGTTTTCTTTCAAATGTATAACAATCGTTAAGAAAGTGAGGATTATGACACCAACCTTTAATAGTAGACTTGCCACACCAGTCATTTCTACAAGATTAGACAGAGCTTTAAATTTGAATATTTCCTTCATAAAATAATAAGTAGTTTCTTCACCATTTCATATAAGGTCAAGTTGCTTGACCACTAAACTAGCCCTGTAAGTTATATCTTGGTTTACATATATAACTACATTGCAAGTAGATTTGCAATGTAGATATTACAAAAACTGAGTTTATCCTTCTTGATTCTCAAAGTCAACTCTCAAAACTTGATATAGACAGTATAAATGTAAATGAATCTGTTATTACTTGTGTTAATGGTGATAGACTATAAAAGTAAATGAATCTGTTATTACTTGTGTTAATGGTGATGTGGATGAATCTGTTATTACTTGTGTTAATGGTGATAAACTATAAATGTGGATGGATCTGTTATTACTTGTTTTAATGGTGATAGACTATAAATGTGGATGAATCTGTTATTACTTGTGTTAATGGTGATAGACCATAAATGTGGATGAATCTGTTATTACTTGTGTTAATGGTGATAAACTATAAATGTGGATGGATCTGTTATTACTTGTTTTAATGGTGATAGACTATAAATGTGGATGAATCTGTTATTACTTGTTTGTTTGTTTGTTTGATGAGGTCTTAACGGTACCACGACAACGAGGGTCAAATTGTGCCTGAGAGGTCAGATCATTTTAGAGGTAGGAAGAAAAGAAAACAGGGAGAGAATGAGAGAAATTCAAGAACAAAAGTCAGAAAGCTGTGATCGAGAGAGGAAGTGCATGGGTGAAACAAAACAAAATAGGGAGGGGGTGGAAGAGGAGAATTAAATATGGTTGTAGAGGGAAGCATGATGAAGGAAGGAGATAATTTTATCCGGAGGATTTTTTTGAAAGAACCCAGCAATTGAGTTGTGGGGAGCAAGGGAAGCTCTGGGACGGTTGTACAGGGGGCAAGCAAGGAGAACGTGATGGGTAGTGAGGATGCAGTGGCAATTGTTACAGAGGGGTTGGGGGAACCAATAAGGAGGTGGGAGTGAGTGAGGTGGGTGTGACCAATTTAAAGACGGGTAATATTAACATTGTCGTTACGAGAGAGGTTGTTGATGGTGGATTTGATCAAGATTGTGGGCTGGATGACATAGAGTTTGTTATCAATTTGGAGTTCCATGAGGTTTGCCAGCAGTCACGAACAAGGGAAGCGATAAGCGGTTTGATGTCAGAGAGGGTTTTGGGAAAAGGGGTAGAGAGGAGGTTGAGGGCAAGCTTAGCGGCTGCATCAGCCCTGTCATTGCCAGGGATGCCAACGCGGCTGGGTATTCAGAAGAAAAGAACACTTTTCCTGCAGAGGGTGGGAGAAAAGAGTTTCCGGAGGAGGAGGTGGCAAGTGGGGTTATCCCATTTAAGATTAAGTATTGAAGTAAGAACAGCCTTTGAGTCGGAGAAAATGGCAAAGTGGCTGAGAGGAGAGTACTCAATAAAGTTGAGGGCGAGGAGAAAGGCCTTAGCCTATTACTTGTGTTATTACTTGTGTTAATGGTGATAGACTATAAATGTGGATGAATCTGTTATTACTTGTGTTAATGGTGATAGACTATAAATGTGGATGAATCTGTTATTACTTGTGTTAATAATGATAGACTATAAATGTGGATGAATCTGTTATTACTTGTGTTAATGGTGATAGACTATGAATGTGGATGAATCTGTTATTACTTGTGTTAATGGTGATGTGGATGAATCTGTTATTACTTGTGTTAATGGTGATAGACTATAAATGTGGATGAATCTGTTATTACTTGTGTTAATGGTGATAGACTATAAATGTGGATGAATCTGTTATTACTTGTGTTAATAATGATAGACTATAAATGTGGATGGATCTGTTATTACTTGTGTTAATGGTGATAGCCTATAAATGTGGATGAATCTGTTATTACTTGTGTTAATGGTGATGTGGATGAATCTGTTATTACTTGTGTTAATGGTGATAGACCATAAATGTGGATGAATCTGTTATTACTTGTGTTAATAATGATAGACTATAAATGTGGATGGATCTGTTATTACTTGTGTTAATGGTGATAGACTATAAATGTGGATGAATCTGTTATTACTTGTGTTAATTGTGATAGCCTATAAATGTGGATGAATCTGTTATTACTTGTGTTAATAATGATAGACTATAAATGTGGATGGATCTGTTATTACTTGTGTTAATGGTGATAGACTATAAATGTGGATGGATCTGTTATTACTTGTGTTAATGGTGATAGACTATAAATGTGGATGAATCTGTTATTACTTGTGTTAATGGTGATAAACTATAAATGTGGATGAATCTGTTATTACTTGTGTTAATGGTGATAGACTATAAATGTGGATGGATCTGTTATTACTTGTGTTAATGGTGATAGACTATAAATGTGGATGGATCTGTTATTACTTGTGTTAATAATGATAGACTATAAATGTGGATGAATCTGTTATTACTTGTGTTAATAGTGATAGACCATAAATGTGGATGGATCTGTTATTACTTGTGTTAATGGTGATGTGGATGAATCTGTTATTACTTGTGTTAATGGTGATAGACCATAAATGTGGATGAATCTGTTATTACTTGTGTTAATAGTGATAGACCATAAATGTGGATGGATCTGTTATTACTTGTGTTAATGGTGATGTGGATGAATCTGTTATTACTTGTGTTAATGGTGATAGACCATAAATGTGGATGAATCTGTTATTACTTGTGTTAATGGTGATAGACCATAAATGTGGATGAATCTGTTATTACTTGTGTTAATGGTGATAGACTATAAATGTGGATGAATCTGTTATTACTTGTGTTAATGGTGATGTGGATGAATCTGTTATTACTTGTGTTAATGGTGATAGACTATAAATGTGGATGGATCTGTTATTACTTGTGTTAATAATGATAGACCATAAATGTGGATGAATCTGTTATTACTTGTGTTAATGGTGATAGACTATAAATGTGGATGAATCTGTTATTACTTGTGTTAATAATGATAGACTATAAATGTGGATGGATCTGTTATTACTTGTGTTAATGGTGATAGACTATAAATGTGGATGAATCTGTTATTACTTGTGTTAATAATGATAGACTATAAATGTGGATGGATCTGTTATTACTTGTGTTAATGGTGATAGACTATGAATGTGGATGAATCTGTTATTACTTGTGTTAATGGTGTTTAGTATCTTGGAGTTTATTTGGACAATTTTTTATCTATCAAAAAAGAATTTAATGAGAAATGCAAAAATGCAAGTTTTAACCTTCATATTAGAAAGTTACGTAAACATCTTTCAATTGATTCTACTCGCACTATTGTACATGCACTTGTCACCTCACATTTTGGTTATTGTAATTCGTTTTTACATAGACTTCCCAGTTCAACCTTGAATAGGTTGCAGCGTATTCAGAATATGTCAGCCCGTATTATCCTTAATTTGAATCAATATGACAGTATATCCTCTGCTTTCAAACTCCTCCACTGGCTTCTGACCAAAGAACGAATTGAATATCAGGTTTTAATACTTATAAGACACTAAATGGAACTGTGCCATCATACATTAAAGACCTTCTAAAACCATATGCATTGGGTTACTCTTTACATTCTCATGACAATTTGATTTTAAATATCGCTGTAAGTCCTTCAGAATAGAGCTTACTGTGCCTGTGCCCTAAAACTGTGGAACACAATTCCATCAGCCATAAGTAACTCCAGTACCATCAGTATTTTTCCATCGAATCTTAAGACCTTTATTTTCAAATGTTTGTACCATGAAATTGTACTTAACAGCTTTTTATCCATATTATCAATTATTTCATTTATTAATTTATTTATATCTTAGCTCTTGTGTTTATTGATTTATACTTACTTTCATCTATTTTATTTTCACTTGACATTTTAGGATTTAGTCTGTTGGTTTTAGTCATTTAAGGGTTTAGTTTTTTTAGGACTTAGTTCCTAATTGCTACCTTTACTATAATTGTCTTTTACTTTTGTTTTATACCTTTTATCTATTGTACAGCACCATAGCTGATGTTTTTACACGTATATATGTATATGTGTGCTTTTCTTTTAAATAATGAAAAATAATAGTCACAGACTTCATCATTGTTGAAACTTGTTGTTTTCACAGCAATCCAATAAAACTAGAAATAACGCTGAATACTAACTTTTACTGATACCATTATAAACGATAAGCCAAAAATGCTCATAAATTTTTTTTTCTTTTCGGGGTCTAAAAGATACAAAATATTCTAAGGCATCAATATGGAAAAAATATAATTTGAATTGACTGAAAGGCGTACCTCTGTGATGCATGGGTGGGCATTTTGTCAGGCTCTGAGACCTGCAAAAGGCAAGTCTTAACCCATATAATAGAGTGCTTTTTTTTGACCTGTAGATGACATACAATGACACTTGAGGATAGTATGTCTAATGTCATAAAACGACATGCAATAGTCATCATCAGGGCTGACCTAGAATTTGTTTATGGGGATGTCCTAATACTGAATTAATTTCTGAAGTTCATTAAGGATAGTGGGTGGTGTAGATGGCAATGTCTTATCCAGAGGGGCCTTAGAAAATATTCATGTAAGAAACAGAAACACAAGTTTGACCACTTTGCTTCAAAATGTAGAAAGTTATGACACTGGGAGGGTTCTTAGGGAGAGGTTAGATATTTAACTTTTCCATAAGCAGGGAGAATGTTTCTCTTTAATTTGTTTCTAACGATGACTCATGATAGTGACACACTATGGGATACAATGACATGAATGTACAATAACAAAGGAAGTACCTGACACTGACGTATGTGTCTTTGATCCTCCCAGCTGTTCATGAGTCACCTCTTCTTGTGTAACTGACTGCAAAAAGACATTAAAATATTCAGATAAGTCATACAAACATGCATATTCAGATATCGTACAATACATGAATATTCAGATATGTCAAACAAAACATAAATATTCAGGTTGTCATACAATACATGGATATTCAGATATCGTACAATGCATGGATACTCAGATATCATAAATGAATATTCATTCAGATGTCAAACAAAACATGAATATTCAGGTATGTAAAACAATAAATGGATAATAAGATAAAATACATGAATATTCAGATATGTCAAACAAAACATGAATATTCAAGTGTGTCATACAATACATGGATATACAATATCATACAATACATGAACATGAATATTCATTCAGATATGTCAAACAAAACATGAATATTCAGATATTTCATACAATACTTGGCTATTCAGATATTGTACAATACATGAATATTCATTCAGATATGTCAAACAAAACATGAATATTCAGGTATGTAAAACAATAGATGGATAATCAGATATCGTAATAATTGAATATTCAGATATGTCAAACAAAACATGAATATTCAGGTCTGTAAAAAAATAGATGGATAATCAGATATCGTACAAAACATGAATATTCAGATATGTCAAAAAAACATAAATATTCAGGTGTATCATACAATAAATGGATATTCAAAAGCAAATATATTTTGTAAACATCCTTTACTCTTTGAAGACTATGGGAGAAGCGCCTTTCAGAGAAGAGAAACTAGCAATTCTTGCCATGAATATTGACAGTCTTTGTAGTATGGCAGGCAGACAAACTTAGATGGATGTGGTGTCATACAATTTTCCTCAGGTTGGTTGATTGTTGAGGTCCAACGGCACTAAGACAATGATGGTCAAACTGTGCCAGAGAGATTAGAGGTGAAAAGAGGTTGAGGATATAGTGTAGTGAGCAGTTGGTGTTAAACAGGAAGTAGAGTATATTTTACAGAAGAGCTCGGAATATTAGGACACTCTGACCTCGACCTTTAAAATCCTGCGGCAGCAATTGTCTTTCAACTGGACTTGATTTTACCATGTGCTTCATACCTATTAATCTTCAGGTAGCACGGAACTAATAAAGTATCACTTCGCCATCCAAAAATAAGAACCCTTAGAGAAAAGGCTAATAAAAATATTTTTGAGAGGTCGCATGTCATGGGACAGGAAGCTGGGAAGTTGAACATTTAAGGAATGGTAGAGAAAGGATAGGTCTTGACGATGCATATCCAAACTTGACGAGATTTGTTTCAGTAAAAGTTTCATGGGGAACTATTTTACCATGGACCCATACCCAAATTTGAGTGATTTGGTGAGGGTGTATAACACCTCTTCACTTCAGCCTAAAAAAAGGGCCAAAACCGCTGGTGACCCCCTAATGATAAAACCCTCATCCAAGAGATATTAGATGATACTTTTTCGTAAACATCACAAAAGATCCCAAATCTATAACATTCTGGTACAAAAAGGACCCTGAACTTTACTCTTTCATCATAGGCTTCAATGGGGCAAATAATTAGTTCCATGCTGCCTTCAGGTCAATATTTAGTAAGGCACCCTTGCACATTGTTTCTGCAGTGTATGCATATACTGTACTATACATATATATGCAGTGTAAAGCAGTTTATAACAAATATCATCCTTAAAGTCAAGCAATGCTCTCAAGAGATTGGAAAGAAATGCAAGAAAGCTCTCTAATGAATAATTATGCAAGGGAAAATTGATTTACTTACTTTTACAACTTCTGGTCCAGTGATAAAGAGGTATGATGTATCCTGTAGAAGATGATAAATATTTCATTCTTTTACTTTTGAATTGTTTTCAATACTACTTCTTTCAATACTATTTATGTCATTACCAGAGAACCTACAAAACATTTTTTTCATTGGCATGCAATGATAGATATAACAGGAGATAAAAAAATAATACCAACAATAGTATAAGAAAAAAACAATTGTGCATCTCCACATCAGGAGTCAAATTCTGGAACTCATTTGTGATAGTATAAAAAATGTAAAACCGTAATTCTTTTTTTATTAAGTACAAACAAAATTTATTGGCATCTCAGGTGTATCAAGATTAACTTTCAGTAATTGAATAGTGCAAGTGTGTAATTGCCTAATCTTATAATTTCTTCTTTCTTTTAATTATCATTTTCTTTTGGTATCTTGTTGTACACATTTATGTTGTTTTATCACAAATTTTTCCGCTTCATGTTGAAAAAAATGTTTTGGGGAAAACATTTTATAAGTATTACACTTCAGCACAATGTTTCCGCTTCATGTTGAAAAATAATGTTTTGGGGAAAACATTTTATAAGTATTACACTTCAGTTTTCTCCTTTTCTTTGCAATAATTTACGAATTAGAAACAAGACAGATATAAAAAAAAAAAAAACTTTAGAAATGGCTTTGCTTAAAACCAGGAACACTTCAACCTGCCCTCAAATAGAGCAGGGCCGGTCGAAGTAAAAGTTATTTATTTCTTTGTTTCCCAAACCACAAAACTGTATACAGTTTCACCTCTCCAAGGCTCCTTCAAGATAACTACTCCCACTGGTGTTAAATGGTATTTTTAGTGACACACATCTGAATATAATGGCATTCTTTTGTAATAAAAGTAGTACCCGTAATCAATGCTGGCATTGTTTGTCTTTGCTGCTGGGGAAAGGTGAAATGAACTATGAGCATAGAACTATTTATACCACAATGTTATGATGCAAAGTTAATCTTGTTGAATGATGTGGTTAATTTGTTGCTTAAAAATTGCAGGCCAAATTTTTAAGCAGTGCCTTTACTAATGATGTATTTTGTTAACTGAAGATGTATATAACTTGTCTGTTACACATATGTATTATTATTTGCTAAAAATAAATTGGGTCATTGTCATTTTATAATATCCTACTTTTGTATGTTTCTTGGGGGATAATTTTTCCCTATTGCATCACTAAGGAAAGGCTCACAATTCCAACTGCCCAGACATGGCAAGTGATGTCATGCTTCAGTGCACATATACTATGCACTTTTTCGTACATATGTACTGAAGCATGACTTCACTGGCCATGTCTGGGCAGTTAAAATTGTGAGCCTTTCCTAATTGTGAATCAAAATACACCTTACAACAGTAAAGCTTGAGCTATGTACTGTAACAACTGAATGAACATCACATTCTGAATACATACATTAACATCCTCATTGGATACAAATCTAAGCATTTTAAAAATATGAACCAATGGAGCCAGAGAAAAATCAAAGTAGGGGGGGTGGGGGAGTCAAACCTTGCAGTATTTTGTTTCCATGTTAATATTGTTCTTGTTGTGATTCCCCCTCCACCTATCTTAGGTTTACCTGACAAAAGTGGTGAGCAAAAACTGGGCTTTCTGTAGAGTTGGATGACCATGGTCCTGTGGTAATACCTACTAACCCTAAATTTTGGAAATAATATTGGAACCTTGTGTATATTCTATTTTTGTCCTCTGGTGCTTACAATAACTTGATCCTGACTGCTAAATTTGACAAAAGTAGTCTTAAATTTTCTTTCACGTTTCATATATTTAGAAAGTTACCCTTGCTCATCTGAACAAGTAGGGACCAGAGAAAGTTTGGATAAGACAATAGACCTTTTCAAATCTGGACCAACAATTTCCAGGAAATTTAAATAATGTCACATGACCCAAATTCATGATTTAATGGACCAAACATATACTGGGGTAATTTTATCAACCAATTAAAAGCTGGTATTTTTTGTCCGTCTGCATAATTAACATAGGGTATAGGACCAAGCATATGAATAAAAATGCTTTGCAATGCTAATCATACAGTCATTCTGACACGTACCTTGATCATAAATGTGAAATCTGTCAAAGCTGGTGAGTAAACAGCGCCACCTGAATGAGCAAAAGTGACACGGATGTAATACCATCACATTTAATCAGGTTGTTTATCAGACCAATTAATCAATTATTCATTATCACAGTATCATATAAAAAGTTTTTCAAACTAAGAACATTCAAAGGTTATGCTCAACTGCTTTCATAAACTATATGGGGAAATTCATAACAGCATCAAAAGCTATGGTATTTTAGGTAAATCAAAAAACAAAATTAATTTAAAAAAAGTACTGACATGGGCAAGAGACTTCTTAGAATAGGCCTAAAACAAAAGTTATTTGTTTTCCCTTCTCTGCCGCCCCTAACTTACCAAAAAAAAGGGCAGCGTTTCTACAAACAAAAACAAACTAGAACGGTAAATACCGTCATGGTTCGCATGCCCATGCAAATTGACACCCATATTATATGACCCGCCCAATTATAAAAATGGCATCTCACACTTAGTCCCACATGGCATCCCATGTACCACATGGTATCTCACCCCATGTCCCACATGGCATCCCATCCCATGTCCCACATAGCATTCCACCATATCTTCCACATGGCATCCCACCCCATGTCCCACATGACATCCCATGTCCCACATGGCATTCCATCATATGTCCCACAGGGCATTCCATCCTATGGCCCACATGGCAGTCCACCCTGTCTCACATCCCATGTACCAAATGACATCCCACCTCATGTCCCACATGACATCCCATGCCTTGTCCCACATGGCATTCCACCATATCTCCCACATGGCAAACCACCATACAGTGTCTCACATGGCATTCCATCATAGGTCCCACATGGCATTCCACCATATGTCCCACATGGCATCCCATGCTATGACCCACATGGATCCCATCCTACATGTATGTCCCACATTAATCCAACCATATGTACCACATGACATCCCTCCTTATGTCCCACATGGCATCCCTCCCTGTGTCCCGCATCAGTAGCTTCCCCCCTGATGTTCCACATAGCATCCCACCATATGTTCCACATGGTATCCCTCCTAATGTCCCAATGACATCCTACTTAATGTCCCACATGGCATCACATCCCATGTCCCACATCCCCATGGCCTCCTACCCTATGTCCCACATAGCCTCCTACCCTATGTCACACATGGTATCCTACCTTATGTCACACATGCCATCCTACCTTATGTCACACATGGCATCCCAACCTGTCACACTCTGTGTTACTCGTGGCATCCCACCATGTCCCACATTGCATTCTATCCTGTTCCACATGGCATCCCACCCCATGTCCCACATGGCATCCCATTCCATTTCCCACATGGCATCCCACCCCATGTCCCACATGACATCCCATAGGCTCCATAAGAAGTCTCATCCTAGCTATCACAGTCCCTGATTGAGCATACTATGTATGAAAGTGTCAGTTCATATAATAACTTATATGCAAAAGACTTGTTGAAATGGGGTGGGACGCCATGTCCCACATGACATCCCATGTCCCACATGACATTCCATCCCATGGCAATCCACCCTATGTCGTGCATGGCATTCCACCACATATCCTACGTGGCATTCCACCCTGTACCACATGGCATCCCACCCCATGTCCCACATGGCATTCCACCCCATGTCCCACATGGCATCCCACATGGCATCCCACCCTATGTCTGACATGACATCCCATAAGCTCCATAAGAAGTCTCATCCCAGCTATCACAGTCCCTGATTGAGCATACTATGTATTAAAGTGTCAGTTCATATAATAACTTATATGCAAATGACTTGTTGAATAAGAAAAAAAGGTGGAGTCAAATAATTATACCTGATATAGCCCTTGGTGTATACAACATGGTAAATATCATATCATATGTCCCTCATGGCCCCCATCCATGTCCCACATGGCATCCCTCCCTATGTTTATATGCAATCACATCTTGTCACACTCCCTGACTAAGCATGCTAAATAAAAAAGTCTGGTCAGGTCATATACTGTAGTAACTTTATGCAAATGAGCACAAAAAATAAAGGTGGAGTTTAAAAAATCATCCCTGATATAACTGGTTGGTGCCCAAATATTTTGAAGAATTTTAAGGATTTCAAATCTCAAGTGCTACAAGAGAGACTTAAGGATCTCTAAAGAATATTGGAAAATGATATCATTTTACAATTATCTTCTAAGAAAATATCAAATGTATTGTAGACTTCTTAAGAAAACTAGTCTTCAATCCTATCTTAAGTATCTCTGAAAAGCTTTAACATTTTATAAGGAAATTCTAACCTTCCATAAGAATATCTGAAGAAACTTTCAATTTTTCTGAGGAACTCTGAAAAAACTTTAACATTTTCTGAGGAATTCTCAAAAAACTTTAACATTTCTGAGGAAATCTCAGGAATGGACGGCAAGACGGACGTAATAGCCATTTCATAGGTTCACATAATGCTACGCATGCGAACCAAAAATGTCAATATCCCTACGCTTCGTAAAATTACCTAACAAAATGGTGTGGCAACCACTTTTGCTTGTTAAATGTTGTTGTTACTGCGAAGAAAATAAAGCCCACTGCCCGCAAGAGCTTGAAAGTACAAAGTTGTCCTTCCTGTTTGTAACAAGTGCATATAAGGCAAGGGAAAGAAAATCCCAAATCAAACAAAAAGTATGAGTGAGATACAAAAATTGAGCAAAATAGAAGGAACCAACAAACTGAAAATAAAGTGTTCTTGATACTTAAAGGAATATTACCATTTTGTAAAATTTTATTTGAAAGAGCATACTTTTAGAGCCAATTTGGGCCAATTTGGTACAAAAATCAGGTTGATATCATATTCCGTTCAAGAGATATGGATTTTTTAACAATTTCCCAAGTGCATTTTAAAATTTTTGTTCCCTATGGTGAATTCATGTTTGATGTCATAGAGACAATTCCATAATTCCATTGGAAATGTTTATGTATTTCTTTGAACGTTAATTGCTTGTTTCTGTATGATTAAACAATTTTCCAAAAGTTATTGAAGTAGGGTATATTTGGCAATGTATACAAATACCTTACTTTCATCGATTTATTTTTCTAGCAGGTTTTACTAATAAAAGAGGATGATAGATTTTAATAAGATACATAAACTTTGTGGTAGAATGTGTTGCTGTGATGTCATACTGAGCCTTTTCCTATTCGTTTATCAGCATTTTTTGTGAACCTTAAAATCTGAATATTTCCTGGTAGGAATAACATATCAACATGATTTTTGTACTCAATTGTTTCTAATATTTTTCTTTTTCTTATGAAAGGTTACAAAAAACCATGGAAATATTTCTTTAGACCTGAGAAGGCAAAAAAAAAAAAAAATTGTTCACTCTGTATTAAGGGAGAATTTTTTTTACATTTATCTATTTTTTAAAGTACAAACTTAAAAACGAACAATGTTTGGCTTTCAAATACTTAGATTTTGAGCAAATGTTTGAGAAGTTGAAAGCAAATTACATTAGTAAAGCATCTTTCCAGACCACAGAACATTACATCTTTTGAATAATAAATTAAAGCCAGCATACATGCGCTTGTGGCAGGAGTCAAGCCTGGTACCTTTCATGTACAAGCATAACTCCTTAACCCTTAATAGATCACGTGGTCAAGACACAACCAATGGGACACTCACTTTTCAAAAAATATTTTGCTACTGTATATCAAATAAGCCCACAACAGTGAGCCTGGTATCATTTAAAAGAGCTATTTTAGTTCTTTCAATAAATTAACATTTTTGATGAGGGTTATATTGAGACTTTTTGAGTAAAACTCACTTGAAAATGGGTAAAAAAACAAATTCGTCTAATTTCATTTTTTCTTCAAAACCTACTTGCCATACTTCCAGACCTTGCTTTTGCTTGGAAAGCTGTGAAAAACTTTTAAAACATCATGCATCCAATTCTGGTCGAATTTTGATTGCCCCTTTCATCAATATCTTCTTTTGACAAAAGTTGTGCAAAATTTTACTGATCTTTAGCCTTTTTGAGACCAATTTAAAAAAAAAAATCATAATTCTTCATCACAATACAACTCCTAAGCAAAACATACCATTAGAAAGGTCATTCCACATATTTTCAATTGAAATAAAAACAGCAACTACCCCTCTTTTTTCACACTAAAATTTAAGTATTAAAACAAATCCACACACTAAAACATATAATGTAGTGTAGCGGTAATGTGCGGGATAGCGACGTATGCGACCGGAGTTCGAAAACCGGCCAGATACGCGGCTCTGTTTTTCGTGAGTAATAAAAGCGGTGATTTTTTTGTTTGTTTATTTTTATTGTTTTTTGCATGTTTTGCTTTGAAAAAAAAAATTTTTAGACTGGTATCAATGGAAATAAGATTTCACAAACAATCTAAAGATGAAAAAATCCTCCGTTTTCATTATTCACAAGAAAAAATACAAGCTCAAAATGCTAACAAAAATTGGCCTAATTTTGCCTAAAATTTGCAAATTTATGTCAATATTTTCTTTATTTTGAAATTTTTAATGAAAAGTTTATTATCTTAGTATTCATATCAATCAAACTTGTAGTGATAGAAAATGAAAAGATAGTTGTGAAAATTAATTTTGAAGAAAAAAAAGTTCCAAAATATTGGAGTCATTTTGAACACGCTCTTAATTTAAAGGTTAACCACTGCCCCTCACTGTATATTTACTATGGTGATTATCATGAGAGAAGATAGAATTAGTGTTAGCATTTAGTACTAACCAGCACAAGGTCCCATGATGAGGATATCTGTGGTATAACGCCTGAAGCCAGAATGTTCCTCTGAAGAGAAAAGCCAATGTAAAAGAGTCAAATACCACTTTAAATCAAAGATAACATAACAAGAGGAATGCCTAAGAAGGGTAGTCACCCCATTAAATAGCCCAGACAATTACCACCACCACAAAAGAAAAATTAAAAATTAAAAAACATATGCAAAAATGCCCAGAATTTGTTAAGAACTTATCAATGTTGACTTTGAAATTGTGAACAGAATTGGAGCTAACCACACACTCAGGCAAACTATTCCACTCATTAAAAATCCTTTGAGAAAAGCTAAAATGCTGAAGTTCAATTTCTAAGAATTAATAGGAAAGAAATATTGAGAAGCCACAATTACAGAGACATGTGGGCTCTATAAGTTGATGACAGGGTGATGATATCTCATCTGAAATTTCTTTTAATAATCTTTAATCCTAATCAAAATTATATGTACTATCATTTCTAAAGAAATTTGATTGAATTTCCTACACTTTAAAATGAATATGCATATATATAAATCTTTAAATGTTTTAAGATCATAATGTTACTGATCAATTTTTCATCTTTTTCTTTCAATAAGAGAAGTCAACTTTATTGACGCATCTTAACATAAATCCACATTTATATGTTTTAAGATGAGTATAGATACCTGAAATATATCACAATATCCGGCAAGAGACTCCACTCCTTCTTGAATCCTAGCTCCACCTGAATCATTTAAGCCAATCACTGGTGCTCCAACATCCATGGCCTGGTCCATTATTTTACATATTTTACTAGCATTAGCACTGGAGAGACTGCCCCCATGGACTGTAAAATCCTGAAAATAATAAAATATACCACAGAATGCTCATGCACATCTTTCAAATTGTAAATGCATGAGACAAATCAAGGAAGGAGGGGATGCAATATTTTATTCAAAAGTTAAAAATTCTAAAAGAGAATGAACTGCCAAAATTAAGTGAGATAAATAACTGATCAGGAATGGGCAGGATTTGCCTATTGAAAGTGGGGGGACAATTAAAAAGTAGGAGGACAAAACCACAACAAAAATACTAAGATGCAAAAAGTCAACAAACAAAAGATGCAAATTCAGAAATAAGAGGAGGGGCAAAAGTGCCCTCCTCAAATCCTGCCTATAATCCCAAGAATAGATACAATAGTCCTTTATGATGGGTTCGTATTCACACTGTCCATTTGTTATGCAAATTAGGGGTGTGTTCTGTGTCATCCAATCACACTGCAGGAAACAAACTAAAGTTATGCATAAATACAACTTAATTTTCATGATAACTTTATTTATACATACAAGAGTTATATTGCCTTTCCAAATGCCAACAATATTGAAAACATACAAATGTTAGTACAATAAAAGCTTTGATAACTATCGTACAGTACCTGACTAAAGACATATGTCACTCTACCGTTGATGAGACCATGCCCCGTCACAACACCATCTCCAGGGAACTACAAACAGAGAAGAATGAAGAGAAAGGCCAAGGGGTAAAAATATATTTCAAAAGGTAAAAAACAGACAAAATGTTTGATTGATCTGATGTGAAGCAAACTAAAATAAAAATTCTGAGGAATTTGCAGTATTAAAATAGGCTATTAAATTACATTGTATTTACATATTAATTATACCTCAAAAGTGAAACAACCTTTTGACATATTTAAAGATTTTTATCTTCTGCTGAGATGTACTTAAAATGTACATAAAATGTAATTTAATGACCTAAAAACAATGCATTTATTTTCTTCACAACAATCACCAAAAACCCTTCTCTGGTTATAAGCATATGCAGCTTGAGACTGAGACAGTGCTACTGTATAATATTAGAGTCTACAATATAGTGAAGTCAAATGACCATATTGCATTCTGCCTTTGAATGAAAACTGCTAAAGAAGATTTTGTTCTTTCTGAGTGGAATCGATGGAGTTATTTCAACTCTTATGAAGTTTGCAGATGAAACTAAACTTTGTGCTCCAGCTATGTCTCTTGATTAAGCTAATCAGCTTCAAAGTAATATTTTCAAATTGTTTCAATGGTCAGTAGATTGGCAGATGTTACTTAATGTGATAAGTGTAAAGTTTTACATCTCAGAAATGCCAACATAAATGTACATTACTACATGGGTGGTGTACAGCTGTTTGAGGTTGACAAGAAGAAGGACTTGGGTGTTACTGTTCATTGTTCTTTAAGTAGTAGCTCATGTGCTTTAGCGGTAAAAAAAGCAAATTCTGTCTTGGGGATAATTACAAGAAACTTTTCGCATCTATCTTAAGACATTGTCCTTAAATTGTACAAATCCTTGGTTCGTCCTCATTTGAAATATTGTGTTGGATTCTGGAAAATTCCTATTTGAAAAGGGATATTAATTTCTTGGAAGGTGTTCAAAGGAGAGCATCAAAGCTGATTTGGGGATTACGTTCTTTAAGTTACCCCAAAGCCTCGGGTTATTTAATCTGTCAACTTTAGAGAAGAGGATGTTGAGAGGTGATATAGTACAGGTATTCAAGGTTTGGATAATGTGGACTTTTGCTAATTTTTTAAGCTTCAAGCAAGCACTATCACCAGAAGACATAAGTTTAAAATTTACAAAGAGCACACACGCTGTGACATACCTAACATTTCTTCAGCCAGCGAGTTGTTGATAATTGGAATGCTCTACCTGATGTTGTGGAAGCAAAATCTCTTGCAGTTTAAAATGAAATACGAATCTTACAGCGCTAACAATGATCTTAAAGGGTATAATATGAGCTGGAGGGCTCCCTTACCCTTGGCCGCAGAAGCCCATAAATGAGTGGATGTGGCTGTCCTGGAAAATCCTGGTAAAACTCCTACCTTCCAAAATTCAATACAGCACCATAAAATCTGTTACAAAATAATAGCTCCTTGGCTGCCAAAATGGACTAAAAACAATGAAGTTTTAGAGTCTCTGCATAGACTCTAACATTGAAGAACCCTTACCAATCTGAAGCTGCATAGCACCCAAAAAAATTATATGGTTTTCAGTTGCCAAGCAACTATCAGATAAAAGTGGCATCCAAAAACTCAAAACAAAAACAAAAAAACAATTTCCAATATTCACATATTTATTTTTACAAACTTATTTTTAATTGTCTGGAACCGTTATACAATACAATACAATACAATACAATACAATACAATATACAATACAATACAATACTATCAACTTTATTAAGCACCAGAAACTGGGCAATTTCAGCTCGCAAGATACAATCATGATACATAAAATGAAATGAGTAAAAAGCTAAAAACATTTAAAAGATAAAAGAGTAAATATATACAATGATGAAAATGATAAAATAGAAAATGCATATGAAATAATGCACATGGACTATCTGGAGTGGTTGGCATTATGAAAGGAAATGGCTTTTGGCACAAAGGAATTTCTAAAACGATTTGTGGCGATAGCTGGAAGCCTCATTCTACCACTCCTGGCAATCAACCTATTCATAAATTCATTGTGTAATGGATGGTTGGTGTCCGCGAGGAGGGACTTAAGTTTGCGATCGAGACTGGAGTGGTAGAATGAGTCTATATTTGGTAAATTGCTTTCATTGAAAAGTCGACTCGCTCTTCTGATGACAGAATTGATTCTATAGGTGTCATGCTTGGAGGCACAACCACCCCAGCAAACGATGCAATAGCTAAAAACAGATGTAAAAACGGAACGATAAAAAAGTTGTAAAATGTTACTGTCGACGTGGAAAGATTTCAGTTTTCTGAGGCAATATAGGCGAGAGTTGAGTTTTAACATTATAGCATCTGTATTGTCTGACCAAGTGAGTTTATTGTTGATTACTACACCTAAATACTTGTAAGATTGCACACGTTCAACCTCAGAGTCAGCAATTGTAATTGGGTCAGGAGGATTACAATGCTGTCTAAAATCAATAACCATCTCTTTTGTTTTGCTGACATTCAGGATAAGGAAGTTTTGGTCACAATAGTTTACAAAATTGCTGATTTCACTTCGTAATGTGAGTCATCGCATTTGTGACAAGCCCAATCAGAGCTGTATCGTCAGCAAATTTGACGATAGAACATGACTCGGTCACTGCCTGGCAATCATAGGTGTACAAGCTAAAAAGAAAAGGTGCTAGTACAGTGCCTTGTGGTGCTCCTGTATTTGAAATGACAGTGCCCGAGGTATGTGGATTCAACCTTACATACTGCGGACGAGAAGTAAGATAGTTCAGTATCCAGTAAATAATTGACATGGGAACATCCATGGTTTGGAGTTTAGATGCCAACAAGTGAGGCTGAATTGTATTGAATGCCGACGAAAAGTCAAAAAACGTAATTCTAGCTGAATTACTGGCATTTTTTGTCGGTTGATTAGCCCCTTGTTTCTCTGCAAACGCTCTGGTATCTAGATGAGATGAAACCTCATTCAGAGCTACCAGGATAGCGCCCTCGGACTTCTATTGTTACGGTAGGCAAATTGATATGGATCAATGAAATCGCTCACATGCTTCTTGAGTTGTGACAGTGCCAAGCGCTCACAAGATTTGAATGCAACGGAAGTAAGCGCTTACGGGTCTGAGGTCATTCATGCATGACACCTTGGGTTTCTTAGGCACTGGGACAATGCATGATGTTTTCCAAATTGTGGGAACAATACCTGATTGAAAAGACATATTAAAAATCTTACAGAAAATACTACAGAGTTGATCACTACATAATTTAAGTAATCGAGGAGAAATATCATCCGGCCTGGTGCTTTGAGGGTACAAGGTTACGAAATTCATTCCGCACTCCTCCTCTGTGCAAATAAAGCAACCTCATCAGTGCCCCCTTCGAGATTTACTTTCAAACGTGATATGGTATCACTGAAATCATGGCAATCAAATCTGTTGTAAAAATTGTTCAGTTCATTCACATATTCTAATGAATTGTTTGTTGTGGATCCTGAATCATTAGATGCATTTCTGGCAGTGTATCCACTCATGAGCTTCATGCCATTCCAAACTTTCTTCATATTATTCTCTTTGAAGTGGACTCTACCTTTTCTTTGTATATTGTTTTTCCTTGCGGATTTCGGGCCAAGTTCTCTTTGAATCTGCAACGCTTCGCTTAAATCTCCTCACCAAACATACGTTGAAGTAAACTGTTTTGTATTAATTGATCTCAAATTAAGTGGGTCTACATAATTTTCAGGTATGTTTTCAACTACAAAAGTGGAATGAAATATTTTTCAAATTCTTTTATTTTCTTCTACCAAACCAAGCTATAACTTTGGGAAATTCAAATCAGAAGCTAACATATATCTATTTTTTTCCTAGGTTTTTACAAAATACCTACCCTTTTGTCATCAGAGTCCATTCCAAAATCTGTGCACCTGTGTTCAGCATACATGTCAAACTCTACGAAAGACTCAGGATCTAAAAGTACATCAAGTCTTTCTCTGGCTGTCAACTTTCCCTGCAAAAAAATGTAAAAACACCTAATATGTAAAATTCACATACCCAGACACACTGTGTTATGACACTTCCTTTACGAATTGGAACAATTTGTTTACATGTATCTCATTTTCAATTTTAGGATTGTTCCATTCATTGCACCAGACATCCAGCTTTGGCCTTAGGGGGCCTTCTTTTACTTGCACCATGTATATAAACTACACATTTTTAACTCGCACTGAGAACACGTTTAGTTCACAGTACGTTTATACTCCAATTGAAGGACTGTACTTTAACGAAAAAAGAAGACTTCATTTTCAAATTATGTAACATCAAAAAATACTCATTCAACACACATGTACATTCAATACTATTATTCATACAAAAATACTTAAAATTCCATTATGCTGCAGAGGAAAAACCTCAATTTTTGTTACTTATGTTTGCTTCTCTCTTAAAAACTCTACCACTCATGGTCATGAAACTCAAATACTGCGAGGAAAATTCCTTTTAAATCTATTACTAATATAAAAAAGTTTCCTCTTAATGAGCAGATAGGGAAAAATTTGAAACTACTTTGAAAAGTAAAACCATGTTAGAATTTTGTTTGTTTGTAACCTCTATCAAATTCACTTACAGTACATAACTCATTAAATAACAAATACAAGAATCATTATACTTTTGTGACATGTATTTTACTCTAATTTTAGATTGGTTGATGAAATAACTGGAATTAACTTGATTTGGGGAATAAAAAAGCGAAACGGAATATAAGGCCTTCAGGTATCTTTAAAAAGTGTGTCAAATTTGTCTCTTAGAACTCACTAGTAAAGAAAAAAAATGATTTAAATACATTTTTTTCCAGAGAATAGATTTGTTTACAAAAATTGAAAGATAAATTGCTTTCAAAGCTATCCCAAGCCAAAATCTTCACAAAATTTCCTCTTTAAAAAAAAAAAAAGGGGGAAAATTTGAAGAAATTCTGAAAGCCAATTGACTTTAAAAACAGCTGTTTGTTTGCAAACCGTATCAAATTATTTTGATATATCTTTTACTGAATGACTAACATAACAATAATATAATTTTTCATTAATGGATATTTTAATCCCACATTTGTTCCATAATCAAAAATAAATAACTGGATTTACCATGATTTGATTGTAAAAAAGGACTGAAATTTCAGTTTCAGAACACCAGAAGAAGCGTGCCCCCCCCCCCCTCCTCACTTTTTTTGTGTTCATACACAGGAAATAGTTTAGAACTATTTAGAAGGAATCTATTTTAAATATTTAGGAGTTTCATGAACATGAAAGAAAGAAAAAAAGAATAACAAAATTTAAGGTCCTTCAAGTTCAAGGCTTCTTCTTCCAAATAAGTGCTGCCTTAAATACTGAAGGTAAATGCACTGCCCATGGGTGAAATTTTTACTGGGCCAAAAGTGCATGAACACCGGATTTTCACCCTGCTTTTTTGAGTTGATCAGAGAACCGGGCAGGGGTGGGGAACCCTGCCATCGGGACCACAATTTAACATCCTCATCTGATGGAGAGTGAATGCCACCCAACCATTATCAACTTTTTAAAAGGTTGAGTGAATGAGAAGGGAAAAGGGAGGGGGGGGATGTGTGAATTATGATACAGAAGACAAACCTCTGCGCATGTCAGCATATCGTTCTACATATCTGTGGAAAATTCACAGGTTTAATCGCTGTTGGACTCCAACCTGGGACCTCCAGCATCTCAGTCGTACGCTCAAGCAGCTGAGCTACCTATCTCCTGAATCCTAAGCAATCTAAACAGTAACTTGTAAGTCACTAAATGTGTTTATGTTGGGCGGCGGCCTAAATACCAAAGTTAATAACCTGTGCTATGGTTGGAATTTTCAAGTCAACAGAGAAAACTAAACGAAAGTATAACACGCAATTGAATGATGATAATGTAAACTGAACATAAAAGTTTAAACTAAAAGAACTCGAAATTTGCTTGTACAGAGAAATTTCGCTCAACTACTATGTGAGTTATCTTATACTAACGTTAGTAGGGCCTACTACTACTAGTACTAAGTACAGTAAGTTAATGTAGGCTCACCCGTTTATGCTGTGCTTCAATTCTTCGCTTCCCCCCACCTGCAATAGCTCTCTGTCGCTTGTCCTCAATCTTCTTCAAAGTGCCTTGCATAACAGAGACAGCGCACCACCTCTGCGAAGACACGACTTTCAAAGGGGCCTGTAATAACAGGCCTTTCTTAGCGAGTCCACGAACGAAAGCGGCCATTTTTCTGAATAATATGATTGGTAAGGTGCATACAAGTATTTCGGCACTTCACCTGTATTAGACCAGGGAGTTGCCATCTAAATGGCAACTCCCTGATTAGACAGAAGGAAACGAACTATAAAATAAGAATACCCTCAACTGCATGGTCTATGGAGAACTTGGCCGCAGCAAGTTTATCAAGACAATTGAGCTCAGAATGATTCATTTCTGGGGTCAAATTATTAATAGCTTCAGCACAAGCTGTCACATATGGTCTACAAATGTTTTAAGTATCAGCCACGATAATAATGTGTACACTGTAAATCCAAGTGAAGTGCTGTTTAAAAGTGGTTGTGTATGTATTTTAATCAGCACTGTGTAATTATTATCAAGTTGGTTAAAAAATGGGTTGTGTAAAATGTAATTTCTTATTGTAAATCAACAATGATTAGAAATTTCCGCCAATTTGGTGCCTTAAACAACATGTTGTGTACACAAATTGAACACGTGTTTTAAAAGACCCAATCAACGATCAGTAAAGTTTAGGTTATCATGTGCGCGCGCGTTACATGCCCATTTGGTATTTGAATGCTGACTTGCAAAATGGAGAATAGACCCCGGACGAAGAGTCTGGATCAGCAGTTCATTAACAATTTCAAGGGTAAGTGGACAATATTTTAATCGCTTCGGTTATCAAATATGACTTTTTTTACTAAACTGAATGTGATTTCAGTCACCCGCGTGCTTAACATGAACCTGGGATATTAACAAATCCAACTAACGTTAGGGCCTAGGCTTATGTGCATACTATAGCCTTATAGACCTTACGTTACATATATCTGTGCAGTGCAATGCAGATGCTACTTGGTTTGATCATGGACATGCAGGGTGATGCTAATAATGGGGTGACTGAAATCACATCCAGTTTATCATAAAGTCATATTTAATAACCGAAGGGTTTAAAATATTGTCCACTTATACTTGACAAATTTTGTTACTGAACTGCCGATCCAGAGTTTTTAAGCACATTGTTCCTCTCATTGCTTAGCTTACCGCATACAGGCTATCTTGATCCCAGGAAAAAAGTATCACACTCCTCAGGAAAATACATACCATGCGGCTTAGCAGATTCTACAGGCGCTTGGCACTTTCTTTAACAGTAAATGAGGGGCACCTTTCATTTTCAAGAAGGGCACTTTTGCCAGTTTAAGAAAAAGTGATGAGGAGCTCGCGCCCTCTTGCGCCCTCTTGATGCCGGTTCCTACATATATGGCAACATGGTTTGAGTATAGGCTGGAACTTTCCCACCCCACTTTTTTTCTTCAAATGCATACTTTTGTATGGTGATGTTTTGTATAGGCCTATTAGCATAATTTTGTTATCCCCTCCCCCTCCCACACTTTTGACTTTGCCTCAACATTTGGTTGGAAACTCCTGCCTATGGGTTTGAGATTGGGGAGCCAGGACCAATGTTGACAATTGCCCATCGGGCGAACAGGTAAAAGGCCTACTTATAAAAATTTCTACTTAGAAAATCATTTGAGGCCCACTCCTCACGGTCCTCAGTCTTGGGACCCTGGTAAATAAAACTGCTTTAAGTGTGTCAAATAAATTGAAATGTAATTGTAATTGTATCTTACAACTTCTATGTACTATGTCTGTATGTAGGATTTGTAAGTGAGTGGATTTCTATTTGTTTTCAAGCTTCAGGAATGACCTACAATAATTTCATATAACCTTCAAACTGTCAAAAAGGCACCTCCTGCCCCTGTCCGCCCTCACCATTCAAAAGGGCGCCTCCTGCATTCATCTATGCACACCAACTGTCAAAATGGCACCTCCTGCCCCTGTCCGCCCTCACCATTCAAAAGGCGCCTCCTGCATTCATCTATGCACACCAACTTTCAAAAAGGCATCTCGTACTCCCCCTTTGCTCCTTTACTCTATGGGGTAGTGGCCACTCTGGCTGCAACATTGCTGGAGATAGTCATGCTTCAAATTTACATTAACCATCCTAAGGGTATTACAATTATCATAGCAAATTAGTCTTCCGAATTGAATTTCATTTTAACACGTTCCTGTCCATAAATTAGGCTAATGATGTCTATAAGCCTTTATCGATATCACGTGTGTTCCCATCTTAGGAAAAAATATCACAAAATTTGCGAAAACGGCGAATTTTGACTTAGGTCTAGAAATACCAAACATGCCAGATGCCAAATGTCCGACTTTTCATCAAAATTTCAAAGTTTTTTCTGAAAATATCTGACTTTTTCTGAAGTGTCTGACGCTTGAGTTTAAAATATTCAAGCTTTTCCTCAAAATTTTTAAAGTTTTACCTCAAAATATCCCACATTTTCCTTAAAATTTAAGAAAGAAAAAAAGTCTAGCAATGCCACTGGATGACTCAGTGATTTTATATGCAGATATATATCTATCTAGTTAAAAGAATTTCCAGTGGAGGGAATTAAGTTCCGTGTCATAAATTGGAAGGGACTTACCAGCCCTCCCCACCCCGCACTATTCCCAAGTTCCATCACTGTACTACCACGGAATACATTCACCCACTGATAATACGTAAGAAAACAACTTTAATCGGCTTTTTCATTTCGCTTCGATTTTCCCTCAAAATATCAGCCATTTCAAATTTGTCGTTATTTAAGGAAGGGAGTAACCCCTGCAAAAAAAAATTTAGCTACGCCACTGGATGACTTTTCCGTGAAGGGAATTAAGTTCCATTTAAAACTGGAAAGACTGTAACCACCTCCATACCCCGCACGATTCCTTTTCTATCACTGTATTGCCGCAGGTTACATTTACGCACTATAATACGCAAGGAAGCAATATATAATTCTTGCTTTCTCAATTCGCGTCGGTTATAATCTGTGCATAATGGAGTAAAGATTGGATTTGGAGAAAAATTAACTTATTGGATGAAAACGTTGTGACAATTTCAAACGCAAGTGGAATTTTGCTCTTCTGTGTGCATCTATTCAAGGGAGGATGAATGCAGTAACTCTTTATTCATCCACATGTCGTTATATTCTAAAAGCAGATCACGAAAATCCTGAAACATGGGCCGATCTCTATCGTCTGTTCCCTTACCTACGTCAAGCTCTATCGTGTTGTGTTTGCGGAAACCTGTTGCGCGAACCTTGGGGTCCCTTGGATTCTATCTGTCAACATAACGTCTGTAAACAATGTATTGGCGGTAAAATGCGATTGAAACCATCTTGTAGTTGGTGTAAGGACTATGATCATTATGCAGAGAATAAACAATTGGGAATAGTTTTGGCTTGTTACAAACAACTTTGCGAATATGTGGCCGCCACGCCCATCGCGCAAAAAGTATCTGGGGTTCAAACGGTGGGACTAACAATACCATAATGATTCTCCAAGAGGGAATGGCGATCAATGACGCCAGATTGAAAAACAGTGAATCAAGTAACTTTGATCTCTTGAATTTTCTAAAGCAGTCTACCTCAAAGACTTCAGAAACTAAGTCAAGTTCTGAAGTGAATCATGTTTCTACAGGTTTGCAAGGAGATGCAAAGAATTTAAGAACTGGCTCCATTCATCCAAATCTGAACACAGACGGTACCTCAAGTACAGACGCACATCAGAACGGCACAGATTATGCTTTCATAGGAAAAAAAAACAAAGTTTGAAAAAAAGATCTGTGAAAAGACTTAAAGGAAAGAAAAAACACAAAGATAAACATTCAAACAAACGCTACGATTCAAAATCAAGACGCAAAAGACACAGACATTCTTATTCAGATGATGATGGTATTCATAGAAAGGGTTCTAAATCATCTAAAGGCAGACCAAAGAGACTTAAAAATTCAGGTTACCATGCAAAGTTGCTTAAGGAGGGAAAGAATCTACCTGATGTCACAAACTGCAGGTGTGGGACAACTCTTGCTTCTCCTGGAACTCGAACATGCCAAAGCTCGAGATGTCCCTGCTTTTTGCTAAAGAAGAATTGTGAAGCATGTCGATGCAAAGGTTGTAGAAATCCTTTCCATGATGGCACAAAAGATGAAAATCTTCCTGGTGTCTCTCTGGGGGACACGAAGAAAGAGTTAATAAGTGATAGCGATACAGAAATTGATGTATTAGAAGGGTAGTTTGTGTAGTTTTCTGTACAATGTTAGGCTAATATATTTTCCAAAGAGAGCAAAATATAGCAGTCAGCTGCCAAACTTAGATGTTTTATTTTGTAACTTGGGCTTCATGTTGTAAACTTAGAATTCAAACTATAACTAAAGAGGTAGAAGAAGCTACTAATACGCTTTGTACAGTTGTTGAAGTCATTGCCACGGAGGATGCAGATTCACAAGTAAGTGATGTTGCATAGCCTACACTAACTTGACTAACGTACGGTTAGGCTTACTGTAAGTGGTAAATTATTGTTGCCATTTAATACGTGTGCTTAGTGCAGGGTGGAATAGAAATTAGAAAACATGTCATTCAAGACTGGTGCAGGCATCATCTTTTGATGTACAAATTACAACACTTTTTATGTACAGTATGTTCAGCTCCAGTAACTCAAGTGTCAATCAGCTGCCAAACTTGGATTTTTTATTTTGTAACTCAGCTTCATGTTGTAAACTTACATTGTAGATCAACTATAGTATGTGGTAAATTTGTTATAGCTGTCTGATATACAATAATAGTACAGCATGGAATAGAAATTAGTGAAAAACAAAGAAACAACAATTACATGTAGTTCAAATCTGGTGCAGGCATCATCTTTTGACCTATATTAATAGTAGTACTGTTTATGAACAGTATACTGTACTGTGTACATATGTTCACCTATTTTTTTCCTAAAATTTATTACAGTCGTTAATTGTCTTGAAATCATTGATTTACTACTGGTGAACAGTTCTGCAAAGGAAGTTATTTCCTGATGCACAAAGCGCTGTGTTCAAAAGGATTCCTCTAGCCGAGGTTTTATACTTCATAAAGTATCTATGCTGTACATGTACAATACGTAGAGTGCTCAGAAAATATAACGTTTAAAGTTTCGAACATCAAATAAGTTGTAAATTGTGCATTTGCTTGAAATTTATTATGTAATTTTCATGAAGTAAACCTATTGGAGCACGTGGTAGAATTTCTTATTACAATACCTGGGAGAGGGAGGACTGCTGGGCCTGGGTTCACTACATTCAATTTTTGTTTATGGTGTGGGGGGTATAGTGCCACCCTGGATGTACAGTAGTCAATGCTTTCAATGCAGGTTAGAGTTAATTGGATTGTAAGTGTAATTTACTTTCTAAGTTGGAAGATTTG
The DNA here is from genome assembly GCA_020152595.1 of Chiridota heheva. Classification (NCBI taxonomy): domain Eukaryota; kingdom Metazoa; phylum Echinodermata; class Holothuroidea; order Apodida; family Chiridotidae; genus Chiridota; species Chiridota heheva. The sequence goes on along the minus strand of JAIGNY010001647.1, from coordinate 1,312,168 downwards.
TGTCAGTCAAGATAAGTTTGATTGTGGATTGCAAAATATTCTGACGGTTGAGTGCTCCTTTTTTTTTTATGGGGAAAGGAAGTAGGCAAAAGATCCCCTCCCCAACTGCTGATATTGTACAATCTGTATAGCTTACACTTATTTCATCACAATTAGGTCTTAATAACTTGAAAATGTGAACTTTTTCTTGCAACTTTTGGGAACACAATCAGGGTGCTCTCAGTGTAGGAGCACTGTTAGGCTTTTTAATTTTGTTGTACAGTACAGTACCTTACTTCACTTTTATTGGAAAACAACCCAAAGCAGATCCTGCTTGTTACAAGAACACATACAGTGTGCAACTTCCTGCAAGTGTTATGTTCATTCAAATTGTGCATACAATTATTATCTTTTGTTTAACGTTTATTTAAATTATAAGTAATTCTGTTTACAAACTACAAAATATAGACATAGAAATCTCTTTGTTCATTATAATGAGCGCATTAGTATAATCAATTTCCATTGATAGAAGTGCAGCTGTTCTTTCAGTTCTAATGCCAGTGTTCTGTGAATAACCATAATGAAAATATGCTTGCCATTTCTCATTAATATTGAGTACCGGTACTTGTAGTAAGTAATTGAAGAAGTAAATTCCATTTTCTCTAAAAATTTCTTTCAAGTTAATTTATTTGTTCTACTTAAAGGTCTTGATGTACTATAATCTTATCTTATCCATACAGCTGGCTACGTTGAAAGAAACCATAGTAATCCTCAAACCTCCATGACAGTTTGAATGAAACATTTTGCTCAATAAGCACATTCTGATTTTCATTGATCTCTTGAAAAACAATCCTTTCTCCAACATTATCAGCTTCTTCTGCAACAACAACCTATTCCACATTATATAATTTTCCTTTCTCTTCCCTTTTACACTTAACCTTACACACCCCTCTCTTTTCACCTTAATTTGTTTCTCCCAAATTCACCTCCATCGCCTCTCTGCCCTAACTCTTACACCTTAATTTTTTAACACCCTCTTGGCACATTTGACTCTTGACTGTCGCGGTGCCGTTAAACATCAACAAACCAAACCAAACCAAAAATTGGACATACACCAGCTAGTTTTTATGATGGCTTTTGTTTTTGCTTTTTGACCACCTTCAATTGCCTTCTATACATGAATATATCCATCAATTTTACTGAAATATTCTGATATTTTCTCATTTTTGTGGAATATCCCCCTCCCCATGTCTCAAATTCTTATGAGAACTTCTACAGGACTGCCCTTCCAAAATACATGTACATGTATGTCACTGACTAGTACCTATAACTTAATGGTACTGGTTGAAGTTTTTGTTTATCTCATGGATGATTATGAAATCTTGTGTATGTTTATTTTTGTCACACCTTAAACGAGACATTAAGTCTGACTTAATCCTTTGACCAAGTTTTATACCCCCTTAAGCAATCTAACACAATTTGTGTAATTATTAAAAACTTTTAATTCTGCTACTAAATAGCATTATGGGAGCTGCCATTTTGATTTCAAAACGTGCAGATTATGATGTCATCAGCCCAGCAGGATGTTGGAATGCAATGTATTTCTTTATAGTCTACCTCAAGATTTCCAGGTTATGATAATTTTTTATTTTGTTCTTATATAAGGGTCAAGGAATTCTTTGTGTACACATGAAATTAAAAAAACATTCTGTTAAAACTTTGTGTCACATAATTTTGGAATAAAAACTTTAATCACATTTATAAAGAAATACATTAAATTCTTTATGGGCCTATTGGGGAAATTATGTCATCATGCACAATATTTCAATACAGAATTGAACAAAATGGCAGCCTCCATGTGTCATTTCACCTTTTAAAACAGACACATGTTAAAGCCTTTGCTCATTATTTAGTTTCACATCATATGATTGGTGCATTTTTCAGGCAAATCAATTGAAAGAAAGTATGTATAGTGTTACAGTATAATCAATGGGAACATTGCAAAGAATAAAATGCTTTGTATTAAATACTATTAAACTGAATTACTGAAAATGGCAACCCCCCCATTTCATCTTCTGTATCATCTTTACTACTCTTTTGAACACTTGTGATAAAGTTGAGCTTCAACATCATTGATGTTCTGCTTTCCACTCTCTGGTTTGAAGAATTTGATGTTGAAATGACTTACTATCATATAAAGCACCATTATGGTGTTGAAATGACTAACTATCATATAAGCACCATTATGGTGTTAAAGTGCAAGAAGTACACCTAGTTTGGTAGATTAAATTATTAATAGTTAATGAGAAAGCTGCAAGAAAGCACTTATTTATAAGGATTAATTCATTTGAAGCTGCTTAATTTAAAACTTTCTTTTGGACGGGAAGGTATATGATAAATGTAATCACTGATATGATAAATGTATATATGTAACAAAATAGAAAGTTAGAGTGACACTGTATGTGGGCATTATAGAATGATGGTTAAAGAAAGGACCTAAAAAAGGATGTTATGTGATACACATATGTGAATTATTTTATTTTTCCTGTGGAAAGGATTAGTTCAGGGTCAAGCAAGTTTATCTAATATGAAAGAGGACTACAAAAGAAACAAAATAGTGAAGAAAGCATCGAAAAATCTTATTCCGTTAAAGAGATATTCAAGTTTAAATTTTGGTATCATTTGTGTAGAAACGACTGAAAAACGACTAATTGTGATGTCATAGCCTGAGATTCCTCAAAGTCTTTATGTGTTCTATCATATTTTGTTCTGCGATTTTGTGGCTTAACAACCATTGGATATGTCAGGAAAGTAGTAAAACAGAATCTAGTAAGGTTAGTAATAATTTACCACCTGAAGAAAGTTTGAGGGAAAATATTTCAAATTGCATTAACAATTATTAAGAATATGAGGATGAAGGCTTTCAACCTTCCATAGTAGACTTAGTACACCAGTCTTTTCTACACAGATAAGACAGAGTTTTAACTTTAATAACTCCTTAACGGAATAAGATTTTTAAATGCTTCCTTTATCATTTTGTGTCTTTTAAAGTCTTTTTTTATATAATATACATTTGTTTGACCACTGAACTAATCCTTTAAGGCTTTCTCAGTAGTCAAACATGTCTAGCTTATGTAATGGAGCCCATGAATATATATATATATGAAGAAATTGCTTCAACTTGTTCTGTTAAGGAGATGTTGTGTTTTATAGATATCACAAGTGTGTGTGGAAAAGGCTGGTCTTTTTCTGATATCACAAGTTTGTGTAAAAACCGCTGGTCTTTTTCTGATCTCATGAGTTTGTGTGGAAACGGCTGGGTTTTTTTCTGATATCACAAGTTTGTGTGGAAACGGCTGGTCTTTTTCTGATATCACAAGTTTGTATGGAAACGGCTGGTCTTTTTCTGATATCACAAGTTTGTGTGGAAACGGCTGTTTTTTTTCTTCAGAAGAATGACGTCACAGCTTTCTTCTTTAAAATTGAAAATTTCATTTAAAATGTCCTGCATTATCATCACTATGGTTTTACTATTCTGCTGAAAAAAACAATAACTCTAAAATGTTTCAGCAAAGGCTTCTGACGAATTGGAGGTGGTGATGTCACTGGCACTTACTCAGTGGCAGCGCCAGGATTTTGATAATGAGCGGGGCAAGAGAGGGGCAATTTTATCTCGGGGGAGGGCAAAAAAGATTGGACAAAATATGTCACTTTACAAAATTGTCATGGGGCAAAGCAATCTCGTCGTAGGGATAATCTCCCACCCCTCCCACTACAGCACCGCCACTGCCAGTCAAACCAGTTATTTCTATTTTTGAAAAATGTTTTAGAGCTTTAAATTTAAAGTATTTTGGAAAAATGTGAGGGAGTGTTATTCTGGAATCTCTCAAATATTTATAAAAAAATTACATTTGATCATTTTAAAGATATATGGACAGGCAGAGGCAGCATTAGCTAAATTGATTTAAATCCCCTAAAAAACTTGAAAGAAAGCAAAAACAATTCATCAAAATTGGTTAAAAATTGGCCATTTGACAGCTATTTGAAGATTTTTGCACAAATATGCACATTTTTGTGTTACTCTTGTGATGTAGGAACGGGACATAGTCTCTAATCTCTTATGTAAATCCTTTGTTTTGTTTTTTAACCCTCTGCCATTTCTTTTGGAAAAGCGAAGATAAATTTAATGAAAAGGATTTGATCTTTACCACACCCTCTACAAATTTTAAGCTGAGAAGGCATTTTGAAAAGGTCTGAAATTAAGGGAAGAAATTATGAAGAAAAACAAGCTTTTTGGGGCATTTTCCTGTTCATCACATTTTTGTAATAAATTTAAAAAATGTCAAACTTTGATTACTCGTAATTTAAAAACGACTATTTGTTATTTTCAAAATTCAAAGACCATTAAAGTCTAATTTAATTCTCTTTTCGGTCAATGGTTGAACAGAAAACTGTTGTACCTGTCCATATACCTTTAAAGGAAACCTGTGTGATATGAATGTTAAAATCAACCTAATCATTTATAATGAAAACTTAAAACGCTTTTCCAAACATGAGTAATCCAAAGTGGGACCCAAGTTATTTAGAAATTCACTTGGATAGAGGGATTTCATCACGTGACGCTTAACTCATTTGGAAGCCATTTTGCAGAACAGCGGCGTTGTTGCGTTTCACGCGTCTTCACACGGTCCAGTCACATCACACGTACAACAAACATACTTGTTAACTGCTCTTGGGCTCGGAGCCAGTTTGGAAATAGAGGGCGTCTTTGATCAAACGCGAAGAAAAGCAACAAGGCGACCATCAGTTATATTCTTTCAATATATTTTACTGTGTCTTTCTGACTACCTTCCATTCGGTGACTAAAACATAAACAAAAATACAAAATACAGGTCTTAGTCGCTAACATAAAAACTATGGTATAAATGCCAATTGAGAAATGACGTGTTATTATCGCTATGCAACATAAATCATTCATGCGAAATTCCATAAGCATCACATTTCATCATTAATGCAAACCTCATACCAAACATGTATGTAAAACATCATTTATGTAAAGTCCACATTAATATCATATTAATGTTTACGCAAGACAATTGATAAACAGCCAATGCATATGATTGCAATAACATCTTACAGATCACCAAAAAATAATACAAACTTGGAACGTGTGCTCACGTGAATATGACCTCTCTTGGCCTCACAAACTCATTAAAATGTTCTCTTTACATCCCGTCTGTACCATTTCAGCCCAGTAAATGCCCGCTACTGAAGGCAATGTGTACAATCGGCGATTTCAGGAAAATATGGCTGGTTTTATACCAACGAATAATTCGACGTGCAACATAATGCAATGTCTCTTTTGCCGCGCTAACTCGGTTCGGTCAACCTTACAAGGTCGTGAGAGAAAATAGAGGGCCTGCGCTTGGGTAGAGAATATCCAACAATACTACATGATGATTAAGTTGAATATCATTAATATGCATAGTGGGCGGGGCTTAACATGGTATACGAAGAGTAATTTTAACGTTAAGGCCAGCTGATTGTTCGTTACAAAGCTTACATACCTGATATAAAGTGTTCGCTGCAAATCCTAGTGTGTACCATAATTTGAAAACCGTCGTGTCGTACAGCAGAAACACACTTCGAACGTCGATCAGGATCAAATCGAAATCGAGAAAATGTCTTTTTATTCCCCCGCACACATATATTAGTGCAACCAACTGCACAGCAAGATTCCGGCATAATCATCTTACACAAATAATCTTTATATAACAACATGCAAACGTATGTAAGTGTAAATAAGTGTTCAGCAGACGACAGTGTTATTGCTCTACAAAGTGGAGATGTAAACATGTGACCTCATGACGTCAGCTGAAACACCCTTATTAACAAACAAGATATCATAATTTGTCGACAAAAGTTCCTTGAAACATTTTCACGGAAGCAAAAGTCGATTTCGTGCACCATTCTGTTTCTTTCTTAGACATCCATCAAATAAGATACGTGACTGCTGGATGTATCCTTTATTGTTGTAAAGTTTGCCACAATGACACCAATACTAAAGAGATTCATAAATCTAACTTCTCGTCCGTTTATTGTTGCTGAGTGTGTTGCCCCTTGCAAAGTCGGTTTCCCCTTACGAAGTTTGTTCCCCCTTGCAAAGTCTGCTGTTCCCTCTTGCAATTAGTCTCTTCCCCTTGGGAAGTCTATTCACCCCTGGGAAGTCTGTTTCACCTTGTAAAAACTGTTCCCCTTGCGAAGTCTGTTGCTCCTATCGAAGTCATGTTTCCTTTTGCGAAGTCTGTTGCCCGTTACAAAGTCTGTTCCCCTTTGCGAAGTCTGTTTCTCCTTACGAAGTCTGTTCTCCCTTACGAAGTCTGTTCTCCCTTACGAAGTCTGTTGTCCCTTACGAAGTCTCTTCCCCTTTGCGAAGTTTGCTCCCTTTGCGAAGTTTGTTCCCTTTGCGAAGTTTGCTCTATGCGAAGTCTGTTCCTCCTCGCGAAGTCTGTTTCATCTTGCAAAGTATGTTCCTCCTTGCGAAGTATGTTCTCCTTTGCGAAGTATGTTCCCCCTTGGAATGACACTGATTATTATTATTATTATTATTATTAAATTATGTTTATATAGCACTTAATCTAAAAGAAAGCTCTAAGTGCTTTACAAGAGCATGAAAAAAAAGTTAATACTTATTAATATATAAAAGAAACACAATTTAAATGATTCAACACCTAAAACCCCCATAATAGGTCAAAGCTAAAATATTAGCAGTAAACGAATAAAAGAAAACAGTTTTAAGCGTTCAATTCAGAAACGACACTAAAGCATAGAGAGCCACTTAATTTTGTTTGAAAGATTCAAGTATTAAAATTGTGTCAAAACAAATAAAAAGAAAAGGACGGTCAGGACCAGAGTTAAGCACGGGCACGTGTCCAGGATCCCCACAAACAAGTTCCCTCCCGGCCCACTGTTCAAAATTGGAAATGTGAATAGGACCCGTCCAACACTATGACCTAAACATAATGATTGCCTCTAGTTTTGGTGAGAAATCAAACTTCCTCACCAGGTGTGATGCCTCTTTCATGGACCCTTGTCGTTTTCTTAGACAAGGCACCTTTGTCTGATCCCCTACCTCGATGTGGGGCCCCTTCTTGGACCTCAGCTGTTGCTAAAATGGGCCTTTTTCTGATCGCCTTCCCCGATGTGAAGGCCCCTTTAATGGACCTCGGCTGTTGCTAAGATGGACCCCTTTCTGATCGTCTTCTCCGATGTGGAGGCCCTTTTCATGGACCTCAGCGGTTGTTAAAATGGCCTTCTTTTCTGATCGTCTTGCCCGATGTGATGGCCCATTTCACGGGCTTCGTCGGTTGATGGCCCCTTTTTGGATCGTCTTCCCCGATGTGAGGGCCCCTTTTACGGTCCTCGTGAAGAAGAAAAAAAGGGAAATAGAGCTCTGTCCCCGGAAGTATCATTGCTTCCTGCACAGGAGAAACATCATGGCTATGGACTTTACTTGCATTGCTCATTATCTTATTTCATGTTTCAGGACCAGAATTTTAAATAAATCCCATGTAAGATAATCCTCAAATTCCACCCTTGTGGATGTGTTCATCTAAAGAAGATGAAGCCAGTTTCATCTGAAGCATGCAGACTTCAGTTTTCTTAAAATTTTAGGTTTTGCGGCAGAAAAATCCCAACTATATAAAAACGACAAAAAAGGTGTTTAACATAATATAAGGATATCAATAATCAACAATTCTCCAAGATGGGAGCCTAATGGATAGTTACCATAAAGGGGGTCTGAAGTTCCGAATCCAGCAGATCAACAACTGAATTTCAGCATTTGCCTGTGACCCAGTGCTTTATCAGGATGACGACCAGTGGCATGGTGGGTCATACTTTGCTGGGGGGCCAAGGGCATTTTAGAGCCCCTCTCCAAAACTGCTCATAAGAGTAAAACGTTTGACATATAGGCCAAAATTGGCATACACCACAGGTGGGGTTGGGGCAAACTGCCCCTCCGATTGGGAAGTAAAGTTGAGGAATTATTTGAAGAAGAAAAAATTGAAAGAAGATTTGGAAAAATTATTGGAAATTTTGATACAAGTTTGTCAGCATTTTCAAAAAGTTTGATGAAATTAAAAGAAAATGAAAGAAATTATTTTTCCAAAATTTTAAGGAGATTAGCAGCAAGGCTTAATGGAATCTTAATATCTGAATATACCGGTGCAATTTTTTCGATTGTAACCGGTATCTTTATTCTCCTCCTTCCCAACCCGAGAGTTGTCCTTCCTAGTACGCCCAAGGCATGCACCGTTTTGATGGCATATAAAATTATCGCGAAAATTATGAAAGGTATAACTCGTGTACTGCGTACGCATAATTCCAGAGGCCAAACCACGGTATGTAGGGTTCAGTTGAGAAACCCCGCAGAAAGCTCTGCGTTTTTCGTAATTTTGGTCGGCAGAAAATTGTTTAAATCTATATCAAATATACACTAAAATAAAAAATAAAATGTTTTTTGAAGAAATGTTCAATAAGGGTGTTTCAGCTGACGTCATAAGGTCACGTGACTTTGTTTGCATTGTAATTTTGTCGGGAAATGACACTGCAAATCCTAGTGTGAACCGTAGGTTGAAAACCGTTGCGTCGCACAGCAGAAACCCACTTCGAATGTCGATCAGGATCAGATGGAAATCGAGAAAATGTATTTTTATCCCCGGCACACGACTATTAGTGTAAACAACATAACAGAAAGATTTCGGCATAATTATCTTACAAAAATAATCTTTATATAACAACATGCAAACGTATGTAAGTCTAATTAAGTGTACAACAGACGATAGTGTTATTTCCCGACACAATGGCGATGAAAACAAAGTCATGTGACCTCATGACGTCCAGTTGAAACGCTCTTATTAACAAACAGGATATCCTAATTTCTGATGATATATTAACATCAAGTTATTAAGTACTGCAGAAAACATTAGAAATAGAATATGAAAAAAAGTTGGGGGACATTTAATATTGTGTCAGCTCATTTCAAAAAGTTAGGGGGGGGGAAATGTCTCCCTGTCCCCCGGGATTGACGGATACATCTCATGATCGTCTAGATATCAAAATCTTCTAGATATCAAAATCTTTTCCACTCGACTCGGCATGATGATGAGTAGGCTCGGGTTGGGCATGCACTACAGGGGACGTATAAGATGCCCGCTCACAGTGCACACATTTAAAGTCAAGAGCCCGGATGATTACTGGCCATTTTGGGGCATCAAAAACTATAAATCTTCCAGGCGGTTGGACCCTATCAGAGCTGCGTCTATGAACCCAACATTATTGAGGCCGAATTTGTGGGGAAATTTCTCCTCTGCCTGTTTAGAAATGGTGAATGCTAATCTGAGTAGATTTTAACATTATAATTTTCTTCTTTTCGTCAATAACATTTCGGATTTTTGTGTTGATTTTAGCCACTTTGGGGCAAAAAAGAACAAACCTTCAGCAGTTTAGACCAAGACTGCACCGTTGAGCGTCACAATTTTACCCCATTTTTCTCAATTTTAAGAAAAAATCATAGTCTGCCTATCTAGAAATGGTAAATCCAAAATACACATTATTCAAATTTTCTTTTTATCAATTACATTTTGGAATTATTTCTGTTTGTAAGATTTTAAACCATTTTGGGGAAAGACGAACAAAAATCTTCGGACCATTGCTTCACGTATGAACACTTGCACAATTTTGCCCGAATTTTCTCAGTTTTCAGGATAAATTTCTCCTCTGCCTGTTTAGACAGAAATGGTAACCCTATATACATCATATGCTTATCTGCATGAGTAGATTTTAACATGACAATTTGAAATTGTTTTCTTATCAATCATTTAAATTTTCCGAATCAGTTTGTGTTGATTTTTAGACATTTTAGGGCATCCGAGGCAATAAATCTTTAGAGCTTCACGGGGGGCTTCGTCCCATGGACCCCTTGAAGGGGCCCTGAAGTGGGACTTCTTCTCCTGGATCACTGCTATTACTTCGCCCCAGGATCCTGCGATTTACATTTTAAACTTTGCGTTGATTTTCAGCCATTTGAAACAAGAAATTGTCAGACCGCAGGACTTCGCCCATGAACCCCACAATTTTGCCCAAATTTTCTCAAATTTAGGGGAAATTTCTCCTACTGCAAGGCTTTTTTATAAAGAGTAACCCAATGCTTAGCCAGCTCTCAAGTAGATTTTAATATTCGAATTTGAAATAGTGCTCTTCATCACTTACATTTTGGAACTTTGTCATGCAGTTGATTTTAAATCATATTTTGGGCATCAAAAACAACAAGAAATCTTCAAAGCGTTTGGGACTTTACACTGGACCCCTTAGGCTTCGCCCAGAGTCCAAAATTTTCACCGAATTTTCACTATTTTCATGCAGGCAAATATCTCATCTGCATGTTTTGAAATGGTAATTTTTATCCGAGTAGATATTAACAATAGAATCGCCCCTTGAACTCCACAATTTTGTCTGAGTTTTCTCAGTTTTGTAGGAAAAATTTCCCCTCTGCCTGTTGCGAAATGGTAACCCAAATATTTCGCCCCTGAACCCAAGCTTCCAAGACTTCGCTCATCAGCTCATGAACCGTACAATTTTGCCCAAATTTTGTCACTTTGCAGGGAAAATATTCCCTCTGCCTGTTTAGAAATGGTAACTCAAATGATTATCTGAGTAGATTTTAACATTATAAATTAAAATTGTCTTTTTTTCATCAATCAAATTAGCGAACTTTGTGTTCAAGTTGATTTTCAGCCATTTTGGAACATCAAATAAAAGAAATCTTCGGAGCTTCCAGGAACTTTGCTCCAGGCCTGGACACCAACCAAGGCTTCGCCCCTATAGACCAAATCAGGGCCGTAATTATAGGGGATAGGGGACATGTCCCCCACCCCCACCCCCCACCCCCCTCCCACACACACACACTTTTCAGCAAAATTTTAAAATTCAGTACATTTTGAGGAAAATTGCCTCTTGCCCTCCCCACCCACTTTTTGGATAAGGGGACATGTCTCCCCCCCCCCCCTCCATCTCCCACAATTTTCAACTGAGAATTACGGCACTGGGCCAAGTACGAGGCCGCAAGCGGGCACACGGTGTTACACAGTCCCGCGTTGGCAATTCAGTACTGTGCCCCAAGCCAAAATCTCTGGCGCGTTACTGGAAGTGGGGTGGGTTTCCTGTTCCCAACTGTTTTATATTGTGTTATAGTATATCGTTTTATCAATAAGTCGGGAAAATGTCGGGGAAATTTGTCTTACACCCCTCTGGATTCAAAGTCAAGTTACGCACCTGGATTCAATGTCAAGTTACACCCCTGAATTATTATTTAACCCCCATAATTGTATGTCTCCCAAATTTCTCCTAAGCTGTTCAATGTGGTCAGTTCTACCAGCTGTGTTCAATAAAATTGTTTGCCCTTCATATTAAATATTGCCCACGAGCTATCTCCATGCATTGGCTACTGTCCGATCGCGAATCCAGGGGCCCACTTGAATTCCCATGGTGGAATTGAGAGGTGAAGTCCCCGGAAAAGTTTGCCTTTTCTGGGGAATATTTACGTGCTCTTGGACTACAAGAATGGAATATTACGTACTTGATAGTAGGAAGAATTTTTAATGAGAAATTGGCAAAATTCTAAAGAGAAATTATTGGAAAAGTTTTAATGTTGTTAATCCCAACACAATTCTGAAATCGAAGTTATCGATCAACATGTACTTTTTCCCTAGAAAGTATGTTCTCACGACGATTTTAGCACACGGCGTCCTCTCAAAATGCTTCACTGGTGGTAGTTGTCCCGTGGTCCTCTGCCACCACGCCACTGCTCAAGACAACAAAAAAACTAACACCATGTCATCTGCGGTCTTTGAACTTGATATTTGTAAATTAATGCAGTTTTAAAGAAATATGAATTCAAAATCGTGCAAGTAAAAACCTCGCTTACGAGTTTTCCAGTTGGTCCCAAATGCGTGGAATCTTTACCAATTCTGAGGGAAGTTCACACTTCCCTTGTATTTAGTCACACTATTTTGCCGCGTGGGTCCCGTTCATTCATTGACAAAGTGTTATTGAAATCAACGAAAAACCAAGAACGCTTAAAAATATTCCCATAGATTTTCATATTTTCATATATGATAGAGAAAATTT
>JAIGNY010001647.1:1287500-1295000 GCA_020152595.1 Chiridota heheva | reverse complement strand
AATTGTGCATATACCTGTCCATATACTTAATATATATTAAATAGTATTTAAATATGAATAGTACATGGCCGTACCCGGAGTTGTTAGCGAGGCGGTGATTGTCTTGATAGTGGTGCGGTGGGGTTCGAGGAGCGCAGAGAGTGAAGCCCCCTGACTGCCTGAAGTCCTCGCATTTTCATAAACCCTGCGCAAAAGTGGTGCGGCGATCGTCGGGCTCCGACGGGCCTGAATTTCGGTGAGATAAACCGCACTTACTATTGAGATGAATTCATTTGATGTATAATGTTGCTGCAACATGAAAATATTTCCCTTCAAATTATCAGCGATTATAGTAGCAGAATTGAACTAAGAGCCGTTGTGTTTTTGAATAAATTTGTATCCACTTTGAAGAACCAAAACAATATCCATCAATGATTATTTACAGTATTTCAATTTTCAGACTGTAATATGACGATTGGTGAGTATGCAGATTATCTATTATTATAGCCGAAGTTGATCTGCATGCTCGTGACGACGAGTGAACACACAATTACAATGACGGGGTCGTCGCCTGCGTATTCGGTTATGATAGTAACAATGCTATCACAAAACGTTTAATACGACCCGGACGAGAACACAGGTACGACGTACGGACAGACATAACTTCGACAACCAAGTCAATGTCCACGGCCTTTGACAACCAGTTGTGGTGCACTGGCGATCTGCCTGCTGATGAAAAGCATGAATTTATAAAGTTTTTGAATCTGAAACAAACCTGCCATGAAACATTTAAAGGCCAGACAATAGCCAACAATCTGACAATCCAAAGTTGATGATTGGTCAAACTATTTACACAATCACCGACAAGCCAATCAGTTACCACCTTAGAAGTGACGCAAATTTCGTGAAACGAGAGTTCCTCTTTAACTTGAGCGAGATATTACGATCAGTTATCATGTTAAAATGAGCACCAGAACGAAAAGTAAAGGCGCAATTTTCTAGAGACTTTAAACAATGGCGGCGCCACGGGGGCATCCGCCACGAGATCGCTTTGCCCCGCACTTTCCCGCAGAAAATGTTGTAAACTGGTGAAGTGACATATTTTGTCCGATTGATAGGATTTTTCCCCATAAGACTAATTTCCCCTCGCCCCCTTCCCTTCCCTTCCCTCATGAACAAAATCCCGCCAAATAATCAGTAAATCTTTTAGACCCACGTAAGGAGATATATGCAAACATTTTCTCACATCAGTATTTATGCCAAGTAGTTATATATGATTCATAAACAATAAAATCTTATGACTGTATGACAGGTCATGAATTATTATTTCCCGAAAATTGGCCAAAATTTCCGAGAATTAAGAAAATATTCCGGAAATTGAAGGGTCCCGGATTTACCGATTAGCAGTAACTTTTGATCGAAACTTAATTTACCAGTGCAATATATTTTGGGGTCCCCGATTAGCAGGCGGGAGTTGCTATAGGGCGACCGACTCACCCCATGGATCCGCGCCAGGCTGGCCCGTATTGAAACAACTGATTAGTCAGTCTCTTGAGGAATGAAAGAATGAAAAAAAACAGATCAACAGCAATGTTGAGATTTAAATTTATTTCAAATGATTATATGAGCTACCGCTAACTGACTTAAGTCTTTTGAATATTGTAACTGCCTTCGGTGGAGGTGTTACTCGATGGAAAAAGGGTGATACATAATTTCCCTCCAGTGACTGGCCCGGAGGGTGATGTTCCATACTTCAGTGGTATTTATATGCCTTCCAGGATTTCAAAATTCATACCTGTGTTATGAGATTTTTTTTGGTAACTGCAGTATGAGAGCAATTTCTTTTTTTATAGATCTGCACTACGAAAATGTGTGATTTTTTATACCTGCAGTTTAAATTTGAATAATGTTGACCCGCACTGCAGTATAAAAATATGCCATTTTTCAGACCTGCAGTATGACAGAATTGGGATTTTTTGATACCTGCTATGATAATTCATTTTGATAATTCTGAAAAAGGCACCTGCTCGGGCCGCACACATACATATACCTCATATATGGAACTAGGCCCCCTGGGGTAACTGGTAACAAATTTAATTCAGGTGGAATACAAATATACGCTACCCCCTCTCCTCCCCACCCTTCCCCTCCCTAACAACTACATAACAACAATATACACAACATATACGTGACAGGTCAACATTGAAGATGTGCATCATCGTAAATCCAACCATTTCAAGCAAAAATATCCTGAAAATATGTCCTTTTATCATTCAATCGCGCAAGAGTAGTACTTCCCCCTCCTTTTTTCTTCTTCTCCCCTTCCAGGAATTTTGGCCTAAAATGCCGCCATAATATGTTGTTATTTTTATCTTCTGGTATATTAATGACCCCATTTTGAAAGAGTTTTCAAGTGGGTGATGTGAACATGGAAGTGGTATAAACATGGGTCTGGCAGCTAGTGTGGTATAATAATGAGTAACATAAAGTTCCCAGGTTAAGGATCGAGATACAAGAAGTAGCGAAATTGTCACGGTTGAATGGTGAAATAACGCTTGAATGGTTAAATTTACTGTAAAGATGTTGTAAATTTGTCACAGTTGAATGGCTAAATCCCAGATGAACATCAATATGTATATCCCCCTTCCTTCCCCTTCCCCATCCGCTCGTATGACCGTCGATGGTCATGATTAATTATCATGACTTTTCTTTGGCCTTGTTAAAATCTATATTTGGAAATTTGGTTGCCAGCATTTGGTTGTGAGGTCTGTATAGATCTTGTAGTAATTGAGAAGTCTTCGGGAGCATTTCACCAGCATCCGATTTTTTAGCCTTGTTTTGGTTCTGCGCAGGATGCTTGCACGCATGCTTGATTCTCCACTCGGGCCCGACATCTAAGCAATGAAACAAAGAATACAGAATCGTAATTCATTTTAGGAAAGATTGATGGATAGAATAACAGAAGAAGTAGTTGAATGATTAGTTTAGAATCAGTGGGCAAGCATATTCTCAAGTTCTTACTTATCCAAAAAAAAAATGGTGAAAAAGTATTCAAAATTCTTATTCCGTTATCTAGTTAAGGAGATATTATACATTAAATTGAATGTTCTGTATATCATTTGTGTAGAAAAGACTTAAAGGATTAGTTCAGTGGTCAAGCAAGTTCATCTTATATGAAAGAGGACTTCAAAAGAAACAACTTGATGCTGAACAAAGCGTTCAAAAATCTTATTCCGTTAAGGAGATATTCAAGTTTAAAGTTTGGTATCATTTCTATAAAAACGACTGAAATCAGACTAGTTGTGATGTCACAGCCTCAAATTCCTCAGTCTTTATGTATTTTAAAGAACGTTTATTGAATTTTTTCACTATTTACATTATTTTTCCTCAAACTTTCTCCAGGTGGTATATTATAAATACCCTAACTAGATTCAGTTTTACTACTTTTTGACATATCCCATGTATTTTAAGCCACAAAATCGCAGGACAAAATATGATAGAATACAATAAAGACTTTGAGGAATCTGAGGCTATGACATCACAACTAGTCTGATTTCAGTCGTTTCTACAGAAATGATACCGAACTTTAAACTTATATATCTCTTTAACGAAATAAGATATTTGAATGCTTTTTTCACCATTTTGTTTCTTGTAAAGTCCTCTTTCATATAAGATAAACAGGCTTGACCACTGAACTAATCCTTTCAGTCAGATGTGATGATACATCCTCAGTTTCCTCAAAATATATATTTTATCATATTTTGTCCTGCGACTTTGTTGCTTAAAACCACTGGATGTGTAAGGAGAGTAGTCAAACATAATACATGCATGTATTTCTAAATTTACTATACCCGAAGAAAAATAATTCAAACAGTAAAAACTTTAAATAATTAATTTTTGAATTGCATTAACAATTCTTAAGGAAGGTCCAGTCTTTTCTATACAGATAAGACAGAGCTTTAAATTTAAACTTGAATATCTCCTTAACGGAATAAGACCGTTGAGGTAGTTTCTTCATTTTGTTTCTATTGTAAAGTCCTCTTTCGTGACTTGTTTGAACACTGAACTAATTCTTCAATAGATTTGATTAAACTTCAGCTATCATGTTAGCGTGGAGATGATATAGAATTGAAAACTTTCTGATTGGTCGAAATTGTTACATAATTGAAGGCCTATACTGATATGAAATGTACACCGTAGGTGGTAGCGGAGCGTTCAAAATATGCATAGGACGGTGGCGTGTGATAACAATATTATAATTGCATGAGGTCGGGTAACGGATACCACATGTTCATTTAAAATTATCAGTCCGGTCCACGCTCCCGATCGATAGATTGGAAGATCAAGACATGCGCAGTGACCATCATTTATACTGTTCGAAATTTCAGCCGTAAATTTTGTATTATTTTTATTTTTGCTTTTCAAATTTTGCTATTCTAAAGTTGATACTGAAATTGATATTTCTGGACTATTTTTGGGGTTTAATTTGACCTTTTGCTGGTGACTAAAGTTTTAGAATCCACTCTTCGGGAACTATTGAAATGATTTTTAAAAGATTACTTTAAAATTCCCTGGTGAAAAGTCAAATTTGCGCTGGAGAAAATGGAGAAAATAATTGTATTGTTCTGTTGCACCAATAAAATAAGAATATTTTGCATGCATTTTTCCTATCTTTGGCTTAAACCTATTTTACTGTGATGTATTTCTTTAGAGAAATTTGAATTTGGAAAGATGCATTGTAGGTTATAATGACAAGAAATCTCCTGATTGGGAGTTCTCCTAATCGGGAGCGTAAACAAGACTGATTATTGGGGTTGAAGCCAACAGCAGCAGCATTCACTGGAAACTGAACGACCACAAGATGGGTGGGGCGAGAAGGGGGGGGGGGAGGGGAGGGCGAACAATCCTCAAGCTAGAATCACCTACCTATTTCCAGAAATGTGTATATCCGCGGCAAGATTGTTCTGCAATTAGCCATCCAGTCACTAAGTTCTAAAACCATAAGTTGCCTCCGGTGAAATACTCTCAACCAATCGTCGAGGAAGAACCAGTAGAATCCAATATGAATTCTCTACAATAATGAAGAAAAAGATAATTAGGTTTTAAAACCTTTTCAAAACTGAATTTTGAAAGGAACGACTTGCGAAGCCAGGCCCAGAATTAAAAAGGAATGGGGTCCGAAAAGGTACCAAGACGAAGTGTTCAAATTTAATCCACTTCTCGGAAGGCAATTTTACTTTTCAAAAACGAAAAATATATCAAAAAAAGAAAGGTTCATCCTAATTTTTGACAACTTCATCGAAAAAGTGGGTGGCTATGCCACTGAAAGGAACTGCGAGTTTCAAGTTAAAATGTTTGTGAGCACTCGTGAATTACCATCAGAAGTGACCGCATCTCGCTCCATGATCTTTACAGTACTTTCCTCCGCAAAGTAGAGGGACAGTGATTCCAAACCCTTATGGGGTTTTTATTTTTATTTGATAGATTCTGCCGGAA
The DNA here is from genome assembly GCA_020152595.1 of Chiridota heheva. Taxonomy (NCBI): domain Eukaryota; kingdom Metazoa; phylum Echinodermata; class Holothuroidea; order Apodida; family Chiridotidae; genus Chiridota; species Chiridota heheva. The sequence goes on along the minus strand of JAIGNY010001647.1, from coordinate 1,289,525 downwards.
AGTGTGGAGGATGGGGAGGGGGCAAGGTTTACCTATCCCTCCAAAATTAAGGCCGTGGTATCATATACCGTGATACATGCTTACCTGCCGAATCATACATAACAAATTATCAACATAATTGAGCAATATAAAATAAAATAAAAATGGTGAAAAAACATGATGTTGAAATCTTATTCCGTTAAGAAGTTATTGATTTAAAAAAAGTACCATTGTGTTGAAAAAATGACCATGAGATATAATAATTGCAGATCAAAGACAATGGAATAATGCAAATGTCCTAATAATAAAAGACAACATATTGATAAAAATGATAGTATACGTCGGGAACGAAGAGCAAAAGTTATAATGTGGATGTTGAATAATAAACAATATAAATATGGGTATATGTTCATAAAAAGCAGTAAACATTTTTACGTAGTGTTTCAACGAGTCTTGTCGAAGATTGTAGATATTAAATCCCAAAATTAAGAAGGAAAACGTTATTTGACGCATTCATCCTCACATTATTAATAATTGTTAATGTTTTTAAAGAAAATTTATGTAACGTTATTACTATTTGAATTATTTTTCCTTGAAATTTCTTCAGATGGTATATTTTATTTACCCTTACTAGATTCTGTGTTGCTATTTTCCTGTCATAGCCAATGGTTTTTAGGCCACAAAATTGCAGGACAAGATATGGTAGAATACATAAAGACTGAGGTATCTGAGCCTGTGACATCAAAAGTAGTCTGATTTCATTCGTTTCTACACAAATGATACCAAACTTTAAGTTCAGATATCTCCTTAACGGAATAAGATTTGGGAATGCCGCTTTCTTCAGTATTGTCATTTCTTGTATAGATAGACTTGCTTGACCCCTAAACTAATCCAATTTAAAACAGCCGTTCGTTTGAAGCCTCTATCAACTTGAATATCTCCTTAACCTGTTAAGATAAGATTATTGGATGCTTCTTCACCATTTTGTTTCTTTTGAAGTCCTCTTTCATATGAGGTGAGCTTGCTTCACCTCTGAACTAATCTTAGGCTGGGTGATGAAGGTTTCTCTCTGTCTAACTATGTATATTTTGAACCCATTATGATGATGCAAGACGCCATGACATGTTTCGGCGGCGGCAGTTTCGCGTCAGACAATCCCTTTCTTTATTTAAAGAAATATTTGCCATAATTTTTCATTTTCATTTATGATAGAGAACAATTAATGGAAAGGTATCGTTCCATATGATACATTCAAACGTGAACTCCGCCGTGCTGGTAACGTCACTTCCGGTTTTCAATTTTCCCGCGTTGATTGCGAGAAATCTGTGATCATGTTATCGATCAATCATAGGGCCCCACATGTGTTATCGATAACATCATGTAATCAGTTAGGAAAATTTCAAAACCGGAAGTAACGATGGCGTATAATGTGATGTCATAAAGGCAGATCCAACAATGCTATTATGTATTTCGTTGAAAATTAATTAACTCTGTTTAAATTATCGGAAGTATATTGTGTTTCATTAATGTAATGTGATAAATTGAAAAGGAGAAATTTCCAGTCGGGATTTTCCCAACTGGGAATTTTTCCAAAGAGCTTCTAAGCTCTTTGATTTTTCCGACCGGAATTTCGGAAAATCCCAAATTGGATGAACTGATCCAAGTTGGGAATATGTTTAATCCCAGTTCTGATCACTTCATCCAAGTTGGAAAGTTCTTTAATCCAACTTGGGACCAGTTGTGACCAGTTTATCCAAGGAGCTTCTACACAGAAGAAGCTGTGTAGAAGCTCCTTGGTTTATCCCAGTTGGGAATCCCAATTGATCTCAACTGAAATTTTCCTCTGTCCCAAGCTTACGTGTATAATGTGCACTTACTTAATAACATCATGTTGTTCCCATCTGCTCATGTGCCTTGCCTACTTACACGCCATAAGTAAAAGAAAAACTATTTTGTTTTACAGAAATACATGAAAATGTCTCGTCTGCCTTTATGACATAACATTACACTGCAAGGTCACATTTCAATACACTCACGCAGTCTTAG
>JAIGNY010001647.1:1112500-1282500 GCA_020152595.1 Chiridota heheva | reverse complement strand
TCTGGGACCCATGCATCAACCAAAGTCAACATCAACCAACTAGAGACAGCACAGAGAAGAGCAGCACGCTTTGTGTTCAATGACTACTCCATATACAACAGAGTACAATGCTGCAAACTCTCAACTGGCCCTCTTTAGCAGAGAGGAGAGCCTGCTGTAAAGCAATAATGGTGTACAGGGTAGTCCATGACCTTGCTGCTATGCCTACCACCTATCTCCAACCAATAACATCAACCGCAAGGGGTCACACTCAGTAGTTCCTCATTCCTTCGCCATGACCCAGACTTACAAGTTTTCTTTTTTCCCAGACACCATCATGCTATGGAATGGCTTACCTCTTCATCTGGTACAAAGCTCATCACTTGAATGTTTCAAGAAGGTTGTATCAGACATCCAGCCTTAGGCCTTAGGTGGCCTTTCTTTTACTTGCACCATGTATATAGACTACACAATTTTAACTCTCACCGAGAACGAATTTAGTTCACAGTACGTTTATACTCCAATTGGAGGACTGTACTCTAACGAAAGAAGAAGAAGAATCGGTGAAATTTTCTTATCAAAAAGTAACATACATTGATAGCATGGAATGTGACCAGCTTCTGTGATATTGATTTTAACCGAGAAAGAAGAATCGGTGAAATTTTCTTATCAAAAAGTAACAAATTGATAGCCTTCTGTGATATTGATTTTAACCGAGAAAGTAGCCTTACGGGCCTCATCAGCAATATCATTTTGAGCAGCAGTCCACCCACATAGACAAGAGAAAGAAACTCCCAAGAACTTATAATTATTTACCACTTCATGTTTTTTGCCATTCAGAGAGAATCTATCAGCTTTGGCAAGTCTACCCCTTTTTTGAAGACCATTACTTTAGTCTTCTTATTATTAATCACTAATTGATTTTTCATACAATAAGAACAAAGGCTATCAATAAGTTTTTGCAGCACGTAGGATTTCTCAGAAAAAATGACTGTCATCGGCATTCAGTAAGCAAAACAATTCTTCATTTCCAACTTTCACCCCTTTGTAATAGTCACCTCGTAAATGGTATTCAAATATCGTTAACAGATTATGGGAGATAAAACACAGCCCAGTCGAACACCTTTATGACAAGCGAAATAATCTGTAAATAAGTTGCCCAATTTTATGCAGGCTTTCACGTTGCTGTACATGTTACGTAATATGTTAAAAAACATACCATCAATATTGTATCTATTCTTCAACTTATGAAAAAGTAACTCATGCTTTATACTATCGAATGCTCCTTTAAAGTCTAAAAAAATAGCATACAATTTACCTCTCGGTTTACTTAAGGAGTTGTAATCATGCAATGCATCTTTGATCATACTAGAGCACAACTTAAACGCCACAGATTTAATCAAATTTAAAATACCATCAAAATATTTTCGTATAGCATCACTATCAGACAAAAAACTATGTTTACTTGTACTTCATTAAACATGTTAAAGATCAATTAAACACCGTTGGTAAATCTGATTTTAGAGTAGTGTAACCCACGGGAATGTGAGCTCCCTACTTGCGCTAAATGCTTAAATGACAAAGGCATGTGATCGGATTCACATCTATTAAGCACTTGTAAATCCAATGATCCTGTATTTGATATAAGATTGTCCGATGAGATTATATAATCAACTACGCTGCTTCCATTGTATGTTATACATGTAAAGCTCCCTATACCACTTTCTTTACCAACCACACCATTCCAAATTGTTAAAGAAGTGTTTTTTCAAAATTCAAGCAGCTTTTTCCCATAGTTGTTAAAAGTTAAGTGTTTGACGATCTTTGAGAGAGAGAGAGTTGAACCATAGTTGTTAAAACAAATGCTTACGAAACGCTTAATACGACCCGGACGAGAACACAGGTACGACGTACGGACAGACATGACATCGACAACCAAGTCAATGTTTACGGCCTTTGACTGATCTTTGAATCACCTCGTGGTCTGTATAAAAAAAGTTACGATCTTTGAATCACATTATTTTCTTTTACGTAAGGAGCTGGGATCCATTGACTCAGGGACCTTCATTGGAATTAAATCGGGACTGAATACCTGTGCTGGCATTGAAATCTCCAGTGACAATGAACTCTGCTTTGTTGATGAGATGTTTGTAATTGTATTATATCACCCTCTTCTTCATCCAAAATTGTTACATCTGAATAATTCGAGTTTTCTGTAGGCATGTACAAAGCACATAAATACAAAATCGTATCAGGGATAACATTTTCAATTTTCAGCCAAATATGAGAACAAGAATGTCGACATAGATGTGCATTTTAATGGGTGTTAACAAAAACAGAGCACCGCCAGAATTCCTGGTAGATGAATCAGGTCTTTCCCTTGTTACTTTAAAGTGTATATTCCTGGAGCTGTGTGTTGCTATTTAAGTTTAACCAAGTTTCTGAAAAACAAACGATGCCAGAGGATGAATCCACAAGACCTGTATCTTCCCACTTGTTATTCAATCCTTGTATATTCCAACTTAAAAGTAAACAATTGCTTTGGCATGTACGGTGATCATCATCAATACTATCCATACTGCTATACTATGACCAAGTTCAAAAACAAAAAAATACCCAAAGTCTAATGCTTTTTTAAACAAAATTAACAGAAGAATAAAAAAGAAAGGTTTTACAAAAGGCAGAAAGATGACGAACGCTCCTTTCCATTGATATTACAGAATATCGCCTAATAACAGCTACAAATTAGAAATGCTGTAAATTGGTCTATTACTAACCAATTTTGATGGATGTTTTGCTGTTTTAATGGTTTAGATCATATTTTAAACCAATTCAGCCCATGTTGCCCGTAGATGTTCATAGTGACTTTTCGACCTATTGGAAATTTTGAAATAAGCATAGAATATGGTCACGTGTAAACAATGATTAAAAAATGTCATTATTATTCAGGACTGAATTAGACATATTGAGGCGCTAAGCTGAATAATCTTAAATGTCTCTACCTCCCTCCTCCCTTTCCCCCTCAAAAAGCACATTTTATTCAGGCGTGTTAAAAGACATGCAGTGCAATGTATTTTAGAAAATCAGACATGTTACTAACAATGGTAAAAATCATAACGAACCAGAGTTGTTGACCTGAGTTGCTGAATTGGACTCGAGTCACATTTTTGACTTGTGACTTGACTTGCGAACAAATGACTTGTGACTTGACTTGCGAACAAGTGACTTGTGACTTGACTTGACTTGACTTGAAGAAATTTGACTTGTCGACATTAAGCATTTTCACAAAAATCCGAAAACGAATTAATGGCTTTGACTGTTTAAAGAAATAAAAGAAGTTGTAGATGTTTTTATTGTATTTCGCAATTAATAACAACACAAACTGGACTCATATACCCTGTATACCGTACCTTTCATTGGAAGAATCTTTATGCAGAACGCATAGGCTTTTTGCATTTGAAGGTATCACAAGATGCAAAGAGAACTTCATGAATGATATAAAAACGACTGGATGAAAGGTTAGAGAATCGAATACATTTGTGAGCGTGCAAATAGCTACAATATTGGACAAAGCTGTGTTATACAGTTTGGCTTTATAAGAGGTATTTAGTGTATTTCTCTTATTATTTTCTTCCTCAACTTCTGACCCCTCCTCTTTTCCAACGTTATATTGGGAGGAAACTGGGAACGTCAAGGTGATTATGCCTCATGCTTCATCATGCGACAGTTTGTATGTCGTGTATAAGCAGTGGTGACATGAAAGGGATAGGGAAATGAGGGAAACCTTCCACCAGGGTCATTTGAAAATGCTGATTTCCTTTTCGCTTTTTGAGTACACAACCTTCGAGAATAAAAGAGGTTAATAACAAAAAGGAAAAAAATATAAAAAAATCGCCATGCACTGTCTGCAGGTCTGCATCATATTTTGGGCGCCCCATATACTTTTCTAAGAATTGAGTCTATCCTTCTGGTGAATAATTCGCTTTTTGTCTTACCATATATTTTCTTATATCTGTCTATGTTAGCATAACGTTATGTCATAGACGCTGTTTTACAAGTCAAAAGTCACATGGCCATGCGGGTCATAACGTCTCCTAATGTTACCAGAAGAAAAAACACTTCTTATGTCATAACAATCATTTCTTACGTCGTAACAATTCCATTTCATACGCAGTACGTCTGAAACGGGTCGCTAATTGGCCATTTCCTTCATAGGCGTAAGGATAAACATAATTTTACGCGCCAAAACTAATTTTCAGACGTATTTTACGTCTAAGAAAAATTATTTCTTACGTCGTAATAATTCCATTGCATACGTTGAAAACTGGTCGCAGATTATGGCCAACCATAGACGTTATGACCCGCATATCCAACTATAGACGTGCGATGTGTTATGACAGTCTGAGGGGACGTCAACACCTCAAAATCGTAACTCGCTTTTGGGTACGCGTTACTCTCCTTTGCATACCCGTAACCCGCCTTTGAATTTGGGTGATTGACCTTGAAAATAACTCGCCTTTTTAACTCACCTTTTGCTAACTCGCCTTTTTTAACTCGCCGTTTACCCATCCCAAGAAGTGGAGGTGTCCAAAAGTTGAGGTCATTTTGCGTTTCTAATATTGCAAGTAAAAGTATCGACTGAAGAGTTATGGAGGGTCGGGAGGAGGGTAGGCCAACGTGATCCTCTACAGATTGTTGTGAAAATGTTGTATGAAATGACTACCTCAATAGAGCGGTCCTCATTCCACTCTCCCCAACGCACAGTCTTCCCAAATATGGATATCAAAGAAACCATCGCTAGCAAGAAGTCCATGAATATCATGTACTTGATCTCGAGGTATAATATGAAAATATTATGTCCTGGGCATGTGCCAATCTTAGCGAAATAATGTTACACGTTTGGCTTCCTCGGGCTGTCAGAGGAAGCATTCCTATTATCGGATTTTTCTTTTTTTTTAAGCAAGCGCTGGCGTAACCAAGAGGGCAGAGGCCAGCTGCCCCCGGCCGGCCCCGCGGGGGCCCCATAAAAGGGCCGGTAAAAAATATACCATTATACTTATATATCAGAGAGGCCCGCAGGGCCCCACTTGCCCCGGCCCGTAGGACCCTAGCTAACACCACTGAAAGCAAGGATGAGCTTCGTACATACTTGCTAATAGGTTACTGTGCATGTGCATGTTTATTGAATTTGCCAAAGAAGGATGTCTGAATTTTACTGCAAAATTGTGTAAATGTGTAGGCCTACTAGGCATCCAACATCACACTAAAACAATTAACCATGTCTATTATAGGCTCCAATTGAAATGGCAACCAGGAATGATTAGTGTTAGGCTGCATAGGAAAAACATCAAATTTTGTTAATTTTGTATTCTTGTTTAAAAACTCACATGCTTGGTCATAAAACTCTTGAAAATGGCAAAACAAATTTGTAAACAATCCACCCCTTGCAAAAAATGTTTAAAAAGTTACATCCTTCGGTGCAAAATCAGGGGAAATTTGAGACACTTTTTGAGGCCTTAAATTGAAATTCCAGTGGTTTTTTATTACCAAATCAAGTTAAATCAAACTATTTACATTTGATCATGAACAAATCTGAAATTGAAAATGAAAATACCCTTCCAAACATATATTGACCCGTTGACTGTTATTTAGTCATTTAATAAATAGTTATGTCAATAAATTTGATAGAAGCTTCAAACAAACGGCTGTTTTAAAGGATTAGTTCAGGGGTCAAGCAAATTTTATATAAAAGAGAACTTCAAAAGAAAATGAATACTGAAGAAAGCAGCATTCCATAATCTTATTCCGTTAAGGAAATATCTAAGTTTAAAGTTTGGTATCATTTGTGTAGAAACGACTGAAATCAGACTAGTTGTGGATGTCATAGCTCCAGATTCCTCAAAAGTCTTTTTGTAGGAGAATAGGTGGCTCAGTTGGCAGAGCGCGCGGTTGAGATACTGGAGGTCCCGGTCAGGTCTAACTCGATTTTTCCACAGCTATGCAGACAGATACGCCGAACATCAAAGCGGAAGCATTTCGTCTGCAGCTCCTACTCCTCATTCAGCTGTCAAGAGAAGCGACAATGGTTGAACGTCCTTCGGAGGGGAATTTAAGCTGTCGGTCCCGACGGCAGGAGAATCACCCCTGCCTGGTTCTCTGAATACTATTCGAGAAGAGAAGCGTGAAAACGCGGTGTTCATCCACTTCCCTTTCAAGCAGTCAAGTACTAAGTTCATGTGTGCCCATAGGCAGCCGGAAAACTAGTCTGTTAGTTGTAGAGCGCATTTAAAAAAGCGCATTTTAAACTAGAAAATGCGCCATATAAATTTCATATATCATAGTGTATCATATTTTTCATGCGATTTTGTGGTTTAAAAACCATGGGATAGGCCTGTAAAAAAATGTGGTAAAACTGAATCTAGGACGGCCGGGTGTTTATAATTTACCACCTGAAGAAAGTTTGAGGAAAAATAGTCTAAATAATGAAACATGAAATAAACTTTCTTTACAATACATTAACAATTGTTAAGAATGTGAGAATAAAGACGCTAGTCATTTATACACACAGAGCTTTAAACTTGAATATCTCCTCAACGGAATGAGATTTTTGAATGATGTTTTCACCATTATGTTTCCTTTGAAGTCCTCTTTCCCAAAAAAAAAGACTTGCTTGACTGTTGATCCAATCCTTTAAGTCTAATATGGCTTTCAGTATAGCTTCAAATTTTCTTCCGATTTTGCACCTATCAGACCGGTTCGTACCCCCGATCGGTAGAACAGTTTTGTTCTCCCAATCAGGGATCCTTTACAGAAGTGTCCCGCAATGCATCTATCCAAATTCAAAGTTTGTATAAGAATAATATAAAAATTAAACACATTTTGAGCGCGGGGAACTCAATCCCTGTGAAGGGTTAAACATTTCTTGTTGATTTGCAATAATGGCATATTGAATTATCTTTTCACCGTGCGCTTTTAAAATTCACCGTGCGTTTTTCGAGAAATTGGAAGAAAAATGATGAATTCTTTTATGTGTTACTGTTAGGCAGTTACAAAATAACTTTTCTGATTTATAAGAAAAACTTATTTTTAGCAATAACTGCGTGATAGTAACGAAGTTGTTTTACTTTCGCGAAATTGAACGTGATTAAAGCAAACTTGTATTACAAACCTTCAATGAAACGACTGATAAGCGTCTATGAGTGAAACTTCACAATAATAAAAAAGGCAGCTTCCCTGTATCACTGTAAGCTCAGTGCGCATGCTTGAGTCTCCCGATCGGGTGACTTATTAGGTTCCCCAATGGGCGGTACGAACCGAACTGCCTATAAAGAGGTTTTTTTTTTTTTTTTATGTTTTTTTTTTTTTCAGGAATGGATTGCAACGAATTTATCTTGCATTTTTAAGAGTTTCACGACCAGGGATGCGAGAGTTTTTAATAAGAATCAAAACTCAATAAGAAAATTTTAGGTTTTCCCTATTCAACCTAGTTATAGCACTTATGACCCCTATTTTGCCATTTCAAGCGTGGCCAATATACAAAAAGTGGGTGAGTGAAAATAACTGTGATTCTTTTCAACGCTCAAGTTCAGATATGTTGACACATGAAACATGTGTTTTTTTCAAAAATTGTTTTGGACCTTTTATTTTTTCTCAAAAAAATAAATAAATGATAATTCGGTTTTCATCTGGAAATATCAGATAATGTAGCGGGTCATACCGAAAATAATAAATCATAATTTAAAGTAATCGGAAATTATACATCATTATTTGGAAATATCGGAAGAACGTTTTGATCACGAATCGGAGAAATTCATGGCTTTTTGTCACCCAATTGGCTAGCTTTCTGGCTTTGTCAATCATGTCATTCTGTCATTGAACTGTTGAAATATGGGGAGCTTCTTATCAGCTTGTAAGGTTGTAGAATGTCGCTCTTCAGTGTGGGAATATATTAGACGTTTATATGAAAGTCGCTCCATCAGTCTATGCAGCCATGTGACTCACCACATTTTCAAAAATAGTGTAACTGTTGGGGCAGTTTTCTTACGAATTAGAGGGAAAATTTTACTTCAAGGGATACTTTTCTCCAATTTGTTGACATTAGTTTTTTATTGAGAGGAGTGCAGAATCTGTCTCTCTCTATAATCCAGTGGCACCGCTGCACTGATTCAGGGATTCATTGCTTCCCGATACATTTTTAGCATCGATTGGTCCATGAGTGAAAATCTGATAAATTTCATTGTTTGATAAGTTTGAGAAGGAATAAAAAAGTTTACTTTTCACCAGTTCACCCACCAGCCTGAGAACTCCGTAAACAAAATGATTTAAACTATGTAACAAACCTGATTGTTTTTTATCGCAGCATCAAAGTCTGTAAGACTGCAATTTTTATTAAGATGTGAACAGGTGAAAGGAGTATTAACACTGAGGTACAAATGTTTTTGTCCAACCACTGACCGAAGAGAACTTTAAATTCTGAGTCAAAAGTCTTTGAATCTTTAAAACAACATCAGTTTTCAAATCATGAGTAATCAAAGCTAGACAATTTTAATATGTTAAAACAATGTGATGTATCATAGGAAACACCTTAAAAAGCTTTTATTATTTTTATATTTCTTCCCTTGATTCAGATCTTGGAAATAATCAAATTCCTTTCTTAGCTTGAGGCTACTTGGGGGTATAGTAAAGATTAAATCTTAAATCCAGATTTATCTTTACTTTTTCAAAAAGAAATGACACATGGTTAAAAAACAATGGATTTACATAAGAAAAGACTATGTTCCATTCATATATCACAAGTCTAATTTGCATATTCTCACAATAAAATTAAAAAGTTGTAAAACGGCCAATTTGTAATCGATTTTGATGATTTTTTTATTTTTTTATTTCTCACGTTTTGTACACTCTAAAAAGGAATGGTCAACTTTGATCATGACATAATCAACTATGCCCGATCCTTATAATGGTCTATACTATGGCCAAATTTGGATCATTTTGACTATACTTACGATCGGTGTATAGTTGACCATGCCCTGATGTAATGGTCAATTTTAACCATTCCTTTAATTTTTTAGAATGATAGTGGATTCAAACCATTTTACCAATGTTACGCGTAACATAACTTTAAGCGCTTTTTTCCGCTTGTACTCTTTCAGATCAGAAAGAAAACAAGCCACAGTCTATATCTGCAAGTATGACCAGATGGTCAGCGAGTTAGCATCTCCCTGGTATAACCATATCGGCAGTTTATCTGTTTATTCAGGAACTTTTGTCGGATATCTCTTATACAGTCACCATGGATGGTACTTGCCCTTTTCCATAAATTGAATTTTTGATCAATAGTTTGATGTCTATTATTTCACCAGGGACACAATTTGTATCGGTCTGGTAATATCATATCGGCACTTTAACTGTTTCATTTAGATCAAGTAAATTCTGTATCAAAAAATAGCCATACTATGTTGTTATTAACGCCTTGTTGACAGTATACATGTATAAATGTGTATACGGCGATCAATTGTGCAGTCAGATGGCATGCAATTTTGCATTCTGCAGGCCTGTAGCCGGGGGAAGAGTTCATCTGAGCAAACTAAACCCTTTTTGTTAAGAAAGTGCTCTTTTGAAATCTAAAAATATAATAAGCACCCGGAATTTCATATTTTCCCTTTTAAACGAAAAATAAACCCCCTTTCAAAATCCTGGCTACCGTCACGACGGGCCTGACTCCCACCATATTAAAGCAACTTCATGGCAAAATGAGGGGCGTTAAGAGAATGTCCGTAATTCCCGGAGACTTCCGACTTGCCCCTTCCTCACACCCACTCTCACTGGTTTGTGCGTGCCATATAGTGCCTATTACTGTTTGGGTTTAGCCGTTAGGATATGCAACTTGTTTAGAACCCCTTGAGCCTTAGGATCTTCCCTTTATACGTTCAAGGTATATAATACGCGGTATTTATTGATATTTTTCGAGCCCAAAATTCGACCCAGGCCTCAGGCATCGTCCCCATGATAAAACCCTCTTTCTAGGAATGGATGCATATGGAATAACACAGTATAAGTTATATTATAGTGATTTGTGTTCAATTGAGGGGATGATTTTTATCAACATTACGCCCAATCCTTGCTACAAATTTTCCATCTTTTCACCCGCAAGAACCTCCATTTCGGTGAGTATGACTTTTAGACTCTGCTAGAAGCAATTAAAACGACGACGACGACGAGTGAACACACAATTACAATGACGGGATCGTCGCCTGCGTATTCGGTTATGATAGTAACAATGCTATCACGAAACGCTTAATACGACCCGGACGAGAACACAGGTACGACGTACGGACAGATATAACATCGACAACCAAGTCAATGTCCACGGCCTTTGATAACCAGTTGTGGTGCACTGGCGTGCAATTAAAAAACCCATCACTGATGTTTTAGTGATTTTACGCATCAGTAATTACACTGCCACTCGTCTATATGTACACAATGGAACTAATGGTGAAGGGCCAGGCATTGTGGATTTGGTTACTGCAGGGCCACGTCATGCGTATAATGTGGGGCTGAGGATTTATTTTGACTTTTAAAAGGATGTTTTCATCAGTGAGTTATAACATGGAGCTATTAACTGAGACTGCTGAGTTTGGATGCATTGAACTGAAAATTTATAGCCAGAGTTATTCATCATGAATCGGACATGGCTTCAAGTCAATGATGAACCAACACACAACCTTTGTTCCTCAGACACAGTGGCGGCGCCATGCAGGATTTTGGTTTGAAGGGCAAGAGATGGGCAATTTTGTTTCTTGGGGCAAAAGCCTATAAATCGGATAAAATATGGCATTTTACAAAATGTTATGGGGGAATAGCGATCTCCTGGGTGTTTGACCACCCCCCACCCCCTCCACCTCTCGTAGCGTCACTACAGCTGAGACATTTAAGGCCTCAATGACAAGTTTCTATATATAGCATAGGCCTAACTGAAACTTCCGGGGAGGAGAGCTGATTCCATAATGCGCGCGTTAGGTGGAGAGGAGAAAGACGTCCAATAGTTCTCGATCTGTGCTGTGTCACCAAATAACTGGAAGTCTCGGGATGCTTAAATATTATAATTATGAAAAAAGAATTTCCAAGATAACAAATTCTATGTGTATTTCTCTTGATGTTTACAACATACATACAGACATATGTACAGTCTTATATGATTACTTTTGTTGTTTGAAAGTTGGAAAAGGAGAAAATTATTATTGAAAAAAAAAGGAATTATGAAAGGGGCCTTCGGAGGCTCGGGGCATGCAGCTTTGTGTCATTGGCGCCAGTGGCGAAGCCAAGGGTGGCGGGTCGGACCCGCTCCCTCCAGGTTTTCGAAGAAATTTTCCAGAAGTCCAGTTTTCTTGTGAGGGGACTAGCTTCTCGACCTTCATTTTTTAATGCTGGCTACGTCACTGATTGACGTATTGGTAGTATGGTCAATCCGGCACTTCCTGTGCCGGTCCCTTGGTGTCTGGGCACCAAGCGCCTCGATCTTGGACAAAACGAACGATACATACCTTTCAACGGGATCTCGAAGGATGGCTATGAGCTTGACCAGAGGTTGCACAGCATGCATCATATCTGACAGCATATAAACTGGGCCGTCTTTTAGATATTCTGGAAACTGTTTTTCCCAGTTATGGTTATCCCACATTGTTGACGCAGACCCGTCTCCTAAATGAATCAAATGGTCATTAATGTGATATGCAGGTACTCATAGGCTTAAGTTACCGAAAAATTTGTGGGTAACCGGTGCAGGGCTGAAATTCTCAGCTAGAAAGTGGAGGATGGCTTTTTATCCAAAAGTTTGGGGACAAGAGGCAACTTTACCCCAACTAAATTTGTAAAATTGTACTGAAATGAAGGTTTGGTGATGTGCACCTGTTCCCAGTTAAAAGCGGAGGGGTTAGAATGTGTTTCTCGTTTTCTCGAATATTTCGTTTTATATTTTTCTCGAATAATTTTTGTTTTTATATTTCTAACAATATTTTGCTGCTTTTGACATAGCCTATATTTTTTAAACGAAAATTGGCAGCCAACCAAACAAATACGCTAAAGTTATTTTATTTGTATTCGTATGCTTTCTAAATTCATACGGTTTTTGATCATCTTCACAGCCTTGTTTGACATGAATGACTTAACGTATCTATCTATGTCGAAGCCACGGACTGACGAGCGTCTTCAATGATCCCGCATTTCTTCATAAATAACGTTTGTAATGTAGCTATGGCTCCCCACCCAGCTTTTAAAAAATGTTAGTGTTCTTAATACCTCGATCAATAGTGTAAAGTACAGTTCCATCATTATTTTATAACTGACATAATAGACACAGTTTGCAGTAAAGGTCATGAACTGGCTACCCATGATTCATTATAAAGTTTTCATACAATTCAAAAAGGTTTAAACTTTTATCAGGGTGTCGGAAGGAACTCGGGGCAAGGGGGAAGAAAATCAAATGTAGGCACGTTTTTGACAATACTTGAGGGGCATTTTTCATTTTCAAAAAAGGGCATTTTTGTCAGTTTTCTAAAAGTGTTGGGGGCACGGCCCCGGTTCCTATACATATGGTTTGAGTACAGGCGGGATTCGTGGGGAAGCAAGGGGCACTTGCCTTTCCCCACTTTTTTCCAAATGTATAGTTTTGTATGCATGATGTTTTGTATCTTAGCGTGATTTTGTGATGATCCACCCCCCCTCCCCACCCCTCCCCCACACTTTTGACTTTACTTCATTATGTAAATTCAGCCTGTAGGTCATCAGGTGAATAGGTAAAATGCCTCCCTCCCACCACAGTCCTCGGTGTCGGGGCCCTGGTAAATGACATGCTTTAATTGTGTCAAATAAATACTATGTATGTAACATCTTCTATGTACTATGCAGTATTTGTGAGTGCTGGATTCCTATTTGTTTTCAAGCTTCAAGATAACCTAAAATAATTTTATATAACTTTCAAAAGAGCACCTCCTGCCCCAGTCCGCCCCAAATTTCAAAAGGGCACCTCCAAATTTCAAAAGGGCACCTCAATTTTCGACATCGACAGATATCAAGAGTGCTAATAGTAGGTCGAAAGGGTCGCACGACCATAAAATGTTTAAATATTTCAAACTTTAAATTTTTGACGAGGAACAAATTCATACCCATTTTTTTATTCAAATGAACGCCGTGAATTGTCCTATAACACCACATCGATTCACAACAATCTCATTTAAAGGATGGTTATCGTATTAACGTGGACGGAAAAATATTCAATTGAATTGGACGATTTTGATTGGTCTAATATTTGCACCATGTGTATTTCTTGATATAACCATGTATATCCATTTGATATAATAACCATATATACCCCTTGATATAACCATGTATACCCTTGATATTAATATGTATACCATTGATATAACCGTATGCAACCTAAGCTTGACATAGCCATGTATACCCCTTGATATAACCGTAGATACCGTTCATATACCCATTGATATAACCATGTACACCCATTGGTATAACCATATATACCCCTCTTGATATGCATGTATACCCCCTGATATAATGAAAGTATAGAATACCTCCATCATATAACCTAGAATAACAGACCCCAAAAGGTCACTAAGCTTATTAGTCAGAACATGGTCAGAGTATAAGGTCACATGGTCATAAACTATCAAAGCGGCAAAATATTTCAAAATCGGTTAAAAATTGATCGTTTTACAACATTTTGAAATCTTGGGCATCAATATGCGATTTTTTTTTATTATGCAAATGTATGACTGTATGATGCATGCAGTACTAGATACAGGGTGAAATTGGTATTTTCTTTTGGAAAGTCTCTGTTATTTACAAGTCTTTATGGTCGTCGTGAAATATGAATGACTTCCTCTATACTGTCTCTGAATAATGTTGTATGTTTTCATAAAAAGAACAAGAAAAACAATTAACTTCTCAGTCATTTTGGGCTTTTATAGACCGGCAACTTGAGTTAAAAGGATATGAACAGGTAGAAATTTTATAATCACCAGACCTTGTTTTTAAATTATGACCAGTCTTTATAAGTAGTCATTTAGATAATTAGTTCAGTGGTTAAGCAAGTTTAATCTTTAATGGAAGAAGACTTCAAAAGAAACAAAATGGGGAATAAAGCATTCAACAATCTTATTCCTGTTAAGGAGAGATTCGAATTTAAAACTTATCTTATCTGTGCAGAAATAACCAGTGTAGTAAGTATATGGAAAGTTTGGGTCTTCATCTCACATTTATAACAATAATTACCTACGCCAACGAAGTTGGATGAAGGTTATGTTTCGCCTCTGCAAATTTGTTTGTCTGATGTCTGTTTCTTGTCACTGTTTGTTTGTTTGTTTGTTTTCCATCAAGATATCTCAAGAACTGATGAGTGGATTTGGATCAAATTTGGTGTGTGGTTTTGTCAGTGCTTAAGGAAGAAGTGATTAAAACATGAGACATATTGGAACAGGGGAAAAGTGAAAATGGGGTGGGGGCACTTTTTTGCCTCTGTTTGTTTGTCTGTCATCAAGATATCTCCAGAACTAATGATTGGATTTGGATTAAATTTGGTGGGTGGTTTTGTTACTGCGCCGAGAAGTGATTAAAATTTGATACATATTAGAACAGGGGAAGGGTGAAAATGGAGGGGTGGGGACATTTTAAGGCGAGTTTGTCTGTCATCAAGATATCTCCAGAGCTGATGATTGGATTTTGATTAAATTTGGTGTGTGGTTTTGATACTGTTTTATGAAGAAGTGATTACAATTTGGGACTAATTGGAACAGGGGAAGGGCTGAAATTGAGCGGTGGGTATGTTTTAGGAAGAGATCTGTCAAGACAAGTTGTCAAGACTAAGTTGAAAATTTCTAATGGAATGTGCTGAACAATGACATTGCGCTCTGAATGAAGATCTAAACAATCAATTTTTTGGAATCAAAGAGACTTACATCAAGAATCAATGAAAATAAAACAATTGGTTCGTGCCATGAATGAAAAATGATGGAATGTGAATCCTGGTTGAATAAAGCTCAAACAATGATGTTTCACTTGAATAAAACTAAAAACAATGGTATGGCCTTGGAAGAAATCCAGTCAAAAGATAATCTTTAACTTTCAGATTGCAAATGTTCATTACAGATCAAAACTTGGGAATTAATCTTGGTGTGCTTAGATTCATGAGGTAGATTATATTGGTTATGGAGATCAAATGAACTCTAAAATTATTCTAGGCATGTTGGAATTGCAACAGGGCGGAGGTATGCGTTCTAGAGAGTGCTAATATTCTAGTTGGTAGTGTATTTTAAAGAAAACTTATTGAACGTTTTCACTATTTGAATTATTTTTTCTCAACATTCTTTAGGTGGTAGATTATAATTCCCTGACAAGATTCTGTTTGACTATTTTCCTGACATATTCAATGGTTTGTAAATTTCAGGAAAAAATAAGATAGAATACATAAATACTTCGAGGAATCTGAGGCAATGACATCACAACTAGTCTGATTCTGATTTCAGTCGTTTATATACAAATTATAACTGTCTTTAAACCCTAACGGAATAAGGTTTTGATCCTTTCTCACATAAGATGGACTTGTTTGACCACTAAACTAATCCTTTAAATTTTGAACATAGTCTTTACATTATACGACAGTTAATTAACACCTGTAGATTCCGAATTATCATAATCAAAGTTTGAAGGGAAAACAAATAATGAATGGAAATGAAAATGAGAAATCTATGAAAATAAAAGTTGTGATGAATGAAAAGAGGACAACTCAAATTATTGAATGTAGTTTCTTAAAATTCTGTCCTAAATTTCAGCATCCCTGAAAATCATTAGTTTTTTTTTCTCCTGCTAAAGTTTGATAAAGGTATGATTGAAATCCAAAATCTCTTGACAATATTAAACTGCTCCCATTCTAAAGAATGGTGGTGAAAAAATAATTGAAAAACAGTGGGTAAACATGATGAAATTCATAGGTTTTCTTGTTTTTATGTCACAAAATTTAAATACAATTTACATAATTTGTTATATTTTAATAAGATTCTAAAACTCAAATTTGTTACGGTTTATGGGATATTTTCTTGTTACATTTTTAAGAATTAGTTTAGTAGTCAAGCAAGTCTGATATGGAAAAAAAAATGCTGAGGAAAGCATTCCAAAATCTTATTCCGTTAAGGATATATCTAAGTTTAAGTTTAGTATCATTTGTGAAGAAACGACTGAAATCAGACTAGTTGTGATATCATTGCCTCAGACTCCTCAAAGTCTTTTCTTTGATTTTGTAGCTAAAAAACCATGGGATATGTCAACAAAGTAGTAAAACTGAATCTTGAAAGAGTATTTATAATATACCTGAAGTTATTTTAAGAAAAAATGATTTAGATAATAAAAAATAATAATAATTAACTTTCTTTAGCATACGTTAACCATTGTTAAAAATGTGAGGATGAAGACGCCAACCAACTTTCTATAGTAGACACCATTTCTACACAGATAAAGCAAAGATTTAAACTTAAATATATCTTTAACGCAATAACATTTTTTAACGCTTTCTTCACCATTTTGTTTTTTGAAGTCCTCTTTCATATAAGATAGACTTGTTTGACCCCTGACCTAACCCTTTAAGGTCAAGTTATTGATATTCATGCTACTTGTCCATTGATCTTTAAAGGAATTTTACCATGAATATTCATGATCATTTATATGATAGAGGAATATTATTAAAGGAATATTTCCATGTAACCATTCATAAGAAAGAGAACATGTTTGTTATCTTGATAATGTTATTCCCACCAGGAGATATTCAAATTTTAAGGTTCACAAAAAATGCTAATAGACGAATAGGAAAAGGCTCAGTATGACATCACAGCAACACATTCTCCCACAATGTTCATGTATTTCATTAAAATCTATGATCATCCTTTTTTATTAGTAAAACCTGCCAGAAACATAAATTGATGAAAATTAGGTATTTATATACATTGCCAAATATGCTCTACTTCAATAACTTTTGGAAATATTTCTAGTCATACAGAAACAACTAATTAACGTTTAAAAAATACCTAAAATTTGCAATGAATTGCCTCTATGACATCATCAAACACGAATCTATCATACTGTACAAAAACTTTAAAATGCAATTGGGAAATATTTAAAAATCCAAATCTCCTGAACGGAATATGATATAAACCTGATTTTTGTAACAAATTGTCTCTAAAAAATACAATTTTACAAAAAATTATGGGAATATTATCTTAATTTTGGTGCGACATGTGTTGTTGCTATGCACTTCCACAACATTTGCTTGTATTTATATGAAAATTAATTTTAATATTATATAGTTTTAAGTCTTACTAAGTATTTTAGGTACACGAACAGATGGGCAAGCATGTGGGCTTGTAAAGTGTATGTTATACCCCATCTCAGCAATCGAACTAAAAAAACAATTTCAACAATTTAGAAATAGGTAATTAATTTTCAAAGAAATGCATCAAATATATTTTAGAAATACTAATAGAGTATAGTTAATTATCAAAGAAATACATTAAAATTGTCTTGAAAGTGGAGCTGTAACGTCATACTGTTGAATTAGACTTACTGTACCAGTCACTTTATAGAAATCTTTAAAATGTGATAACTCAAATGGAATATGAAATCAAATTGATAATTTTTATCAATTTATTGAGTCCCAAAAGCTTGTAATTGAGAATATTGCTTTTACAAAACCAGGCCGTCAGTAATGGAGTCAAAATCAACAAAGCCCTTACCCCATAAGCGTGTATACAATTTATCCGGATCCTTCACAAAGATTCTATACCGAAGGATAAAAGTCACGTAAAATAACAGAGGCATGCGTTTCTTTTTGTCTGGATCTGAAAAAAAAAACAAAAAAAAACACAAATACGATTGGTTGAATTTTTGCCTTACAATAAGTTAAAAGTTAAATCCATCCGAGCCATTATGGAACATAGGGCCGTTGCTTATTTCCGGTTTCCATGGCGCAAGCGGATGATAGCTCATGGTTCTTGCGTAAGGGCACATGGCTCCCCCTGCCACTCCGTCTCAAGATAACTCCCCAGCAGCCTAGTGCTGGTACTCATTTTATTACAGCTGAGTGGACTGGAGCAAGTAGAGTACAGCGTCTTGCTCAAGGAATAAATGCAACGCTCGCGATGGGAGTCGAACCCGGTACCTTTCGCATTCGAGCATAACTTCTTAAACCACTGTATCTCAATTGCCTTATAATAACCAGGGAGCAACTCCTGCAATAACCTTAGACCAATGGATGTGCATCTCTCGTCTTGGGTGAGTATTCAAACAATTTGAAACGATTGAAATCAAACAAAATTCGCCCCCAAATTACTTAATGTCTCTTTGGTTTTTTCACTTTAAAAATTGTGCTGAATTGAACAAAAAAAATAACAAGGTAATGCTTTTGAGATTTCGCATAATGGCTATTCCATAGGCCTATGTCAGTCCGGGAGCAACTCGAAAAACTGGGTACTTTGAAATAACCCGACGACGACGACGACGAGTGAACGCACAATTACAATGACGGGGTCGTCACCTGCGTGTTCGGTTATGATAGTAACAACGTTTTTACGAAACGCTTAATACGACCCGGATGAGAACACAGGTACGACGTACGGACAGACATAACATCGACAACCAAGTCAATGTCCATGGCCTTTGATAACCAGTTGTGGTGCACTGGCGAATTGAAATAACCCCACTAAAATAACCCCAAAATTGGGTACTTTTTATGTACTACGCCATCGCCTGAGCCTACACACTTGACTAGCCCACGCTAAACGTATGGAGTTTCTCATTTTCCGCTCCGGATTGTCCAAAATTTCACTGGATATCATGAAATTTTGGAGACGGGTAGGAAATAGATAATACGCCTTTTTGAGAAAATCAATAAAACAGATTATGAGCAATCTGTTTTATTGATTTTCTCAAAAAGGCGACAATAAATTTTCAAATGCAGTCGCACAAAGTTTTAAATATATATTTAGTACCCATCTCCAAAATTTCAGGATATCAAGTAGAATTTTGGACAATCCGGAACGGAAAATGAGAAACCCCATACGTTTAGTGTGGGTTAGTCAAGTGTGTAGGCGCATGCGATGACGTAATACATAAAAGTACCCAATATTTTGGGTATTTTGAAGTACAAACTTTTTCGGTTGCTCCTAGACTGTTTGTCATAAGCATATGTGTGCCAATTAAATATGCTCTTTTCAAAATAAATAAATACATGAAAATCCATTTTTTACTGTGAAAAGGAAACGAAAGTGAATCTAAAATTTGTAGCTTTCCATAAAACATTTAAAGAGTCAAAGGTCTATGGACAAGTATGAACAGATTAAGGCTTACTTTATTCTAAAACATGGTCAACTCTGCACCGAACCAACTCTGGTCAAAATTGAACGGCTAAATTTGACCATAATATGGTAATTGTGGTCAATTTGACCATAGTTGTCAAATTTATTGTTCAATTTTGACCACCGTTGTTCGATGCAAATTTGACCATGTTTTGGTCAAAATTTGACTAATCCTTTCTAGAGTGTTGGATGAAAATATGCAACAAAATATAAAAATAGTAAAACAATTATCAAAATCGGATAAAAAATCAATCATTTTACAGCATGTTTAAATTTTCATGCCGTATTATACTGAATTATGCAAATTTTGCTGAACATTTTTGACATGAATTTCCTGACGTTAGCTTAATGTTTTTTATTTCTCCATTAACCTTCCTTAATGGATACAGTTTAATACTACAATAAGTTTAAAGAAATGCATTGGAAATTTTGAGCTGTCCTCTCTTTCATATATCACAACATTTGCATATGCATTACTCGGAAGCTACAAATGTTTTTGACTTATTAACGACAATTCTGTTCAGATTTTAAAGTCCTTTCTGGTGCATATAAAATCTTAATCTGTTAACGTGTCTAAAATCTTCAATTTCGGACCAACTTACTCCTCAATATGTGGAACAAAATTAAAAATTTAAGGGCAATAATTTTCAAGTTTGGACCAAAATCTACAACAGAACCACAAACCTTCAAATATGGAGGTGAAACTGGTACAATAAAGATGTGATTTAGGGCCCGGGCCCTCTCGGACCCCTCCCCCTCCCCTTCTTAAACAAAAACCCGAAAAGCTAGACACGCCCCTGCCGCTCCATAATTTAAAGAATTAGTTCAGAGGTTAATTTCATCATATATGAAGAAGGACTTTAAAAGACACAACATGGGGGGAAGAAAGCATTCCAAAATCTTATTCCGTTAAGGAGATATCGAAGTTTCAATTCTTGTATCATTTGTGAAGAAACGGCTGACTGTGATGCCACAGCCTCAGATTCCTCAAACATTCAAATTCTTTATGTATTCTATCACATTTTGTCCTTCGATTTTGTGGTTTGAAAACCATGAGGTGTCAAAATATAGTAAAACTGAATCTAGGAAGTGTATTTATAATATACCACCTGAAAAAATTAAGAAAAATAATTTAAATAGTAAAAGAAAAAAAAAAACTTTCTTTAAAATACATTAACAATTGATAAGAATGTGAGGATGAAGACGCGAACATTCCATAATATACGTATAACACCAGCTGACCAAGACAGAGTTTTAAACTTGAATATCTCCTTACTGCCTTAGCGGAATAAGACAAGGGCGTAGGAATCCCCCCCCCCCGCCGCCCCCTCCTTCCCCCTGCCCTCCCCACCCACCCACTTTTCAAGAAAGAAACCCCTTATTGGGCTTATTTACCTCTGTGAAATACATAAACCTTTTCAGCGCTTGTTCTTCTGATATATTTGATTATAATTTATAATACCTCGGTACGATCCTAGATCCGATTTTAGTTTCCCTAATTATAATCATTTGAATTGACCACACTTCAGCACTTGGCGGTAAAATGTAGCATTACATTGTTTACATGACGTAGCGCTGCGTATGTGTAACATACAACATGCAGTTCGTATACGTGTACATGCAGGTGACAGGTCATTGCACTGCGAGCGTGTATGTACTGCCACGTACTTGCGTACATCGTGTCTTATACTAACTTAATTGTCTATTCTTCTTTGGAAAAAAAAAAAAAAAACCTTCTCACAATTATGAAATTAAATGGGACAAAAATGAGACTTTTGAATGAGGAGGAGGTTAAGGTTCGTCTGTTCGTGGTAAATAAACTTTCAGCCCCTCCGAAGAAAAATTGTAGACGCCATTGGAATAAGAATTTTGAACGCTTTCTTCACCATTATGTTTCCTTTGAAATCCTCTTTCATATAAGATGGATATGATTGACCACTGAACTAACCCTTTAAGTGAGGATTTGTTCATAACTTACGCATTCTCGCTCTCGTCCACCAATGCGGTTCTTTTACACCTTTTATTATTCCAGGATGGTATGATATTTTCCAAAATAAATCTGTTGTTCCACATTTTGGCATTCCAAGAAGGTAAAAATACGGAAGGCATCTTTTCCCCCCCTTTTTCTCCATCCAGCACGGATTCTTGTAGTCCTCGAGAAAACTTACATTAAGAGTTGAGAAAATCTGTCGAAAAATAATAAAGTTTCTCAGGTTTGAATCTGATCTCTTTTTCTGGGGAAAAGTGATATTACGAGGAATAATGCTGGTTTTAAACTTTTTGTGTTGTAATTCCTCTGTTTCCTCTTTTGTGGAGAAGTAGGGTTTTGATCACAGGTGGTGGCACCCTAGAGCCGGAAGGGCCGCGGAACAAATAGTATTATCCCATAAGCCCGTATCAAGGAATTTGAAAGAAGGGGGGGGCGTTTTTCGTATAAAAGGGCAATAAAGCTTGAATTTCCGGGTGCTTTTCAAAAGGGCACGAAAGGGGATTTGTTCGCTCAGACGAAATCCCCCCACCCCCACCCCTTTATTTCTCCATGGTTACGGGCCTGTACCAGACCCAAGAAAGTATCAAAAGGAAAAAAAAAAGTGGTAAAAGCGAAGAGGCGTCAGCAGTGCTGTCATTTGAGCCTAGATTACAATTTACTATAAAAAAAAAAATCGAGAAAGAATTGTTAGGAATTTTTTTACATACAGGCAGGCGGCAGCTTGCCTCGGCCCCTTCAACTCACGTTTAGTATTCTTGTTCCTGCAGCAGTCATGTATGGTTTACAATTAACGAGGGTTGCGTTATCTGGTTATACTTAAATGGCAATTGGAGCAAACTTAAAACAGTTTTTATAGGGATCCGGGGATACTCATGTATAAAGCACGGTAATTTGGTCAGTTTTCTTTTCAAAAACAACAACAACGACTCCTTCCCCCCCCCTCCCCATCCTACACACATATGTTCCTCTTATGTCGTATTTTTAATAATCGGGAATTAACCACACGGGATCTGTAAGCCCTCCCCATAATATATAATGTTAATATGCATGGATAGTTTGAAACAGGTTGCCATGGGATAAGCATAACGGCACTTAACTGCTCGATGCCAAATATCACATATACATCAGTACATTGGGTCGGTAACAACTTCCCCAATCATGCTTTACCCATTTAAATGAAATATCTTACAGCCGCCCGTGTCCAAGTCCTAAACATATTAACCTTTGAAATGAGACATTTTCTGTTCTATCAATAATGATGTTCTTGTTCAATCGCTAGAGTTGTTTCTCTGACCTAAACATGAAAAAAGACTCAATATTCTACTTTTTCTACGGCAATACAATATTAATTGGAAAATTCATGAAACGTTAGCCGGGGGCGATTTCAATGCCATGAGCTATCTTAACTTAGCAGGATCTTAACTTAGCAGGATCTTAATTTAGCTCTTAACTTAACAGGATCTTAACTTAGCAGGATCTTGAATTAGCAGGATCTTGACTTAGCAGGATCTTAACTTAACAGGATCTTAACTTGGCAGGATCTTAACTTAGCAGGATCTTAACTTAGCTCGATCTTAATTTAGCGGGATCTTAATTTAGCACGATCTTAACCTAGCAGGATCTTAACTTAGCAGGATCTTAACTTAGCAGGATTATAACTTAACAGGATCTTAACTTAGCAAGATCTTAACTTAACAGGATCTTAACTTAGCAGGATCTTAACTTAGCAGGATCTTAACTTAGCAGGATCTTAATTTAGCAGGATCTAACTTAGCAGGATCTTAATTTAGCAGGATCTTAATTTAGCAGGATCTTAACTTGGCAGGATCTTAACTTAAAAGGATCTTGAATTAGCAGGATCTTGACTTAGCAGGATCTTAACTTAAGAGGATCTTAACTTAGCAGGATCTTAACTTGGCACGATCTTAACTTAGCTCGATCTTAACTTAGCACGATCTTAACTTCTTAACGTAGCAGGATCTTAACTTAGCACGATCTTAACTTCGCAGGATTTAACTTAGCAGGATCTTAACGTATCAGGGTCTTAACTTAGCAGGATCTTACCTTAGCAGGGTCTTAACTTAGCACGATCTTAACTTAGCAGGATCCTAACTTAACAGGATCCTAACTTAGCAGGATCTTAACTTAGCAGGATCTTAACTTAGCAGGATCTCAACTTAGCAGGATCTTAACTTAGCAGGATCTTAACTTGGCAGGATCTTAACTTAGCAGGATCTTAACTTAGCAGGATCTTAATTTAGCATGCAGGATCTTAACCTAGCAGGATCTTAACTTAGCAGGATCTTTACTTAGCAGGATCTTAACTTAGCAGGATTTTAACTTAGCAGGATCTTAACTTAGCAGGATTTTAACTTAGCAGGATCTTAACTTAGCAGGGTCTTAACTTAGCACGATCTTAACTTAGCAGGATCTTAATTTAGCAGGATCCTAACTTAGCAGGATCTTAATTTAGCAGGATCTTAATTTAGCAGGATCTTAACTTGGCAGGATCTTAACTTAAAAGGATCTTGAATTAGCAGGATCTTGACTTAGCAGGATCTTAACTTAAGAGGATCTTAACTTAGCAGGATCTTAACTTGGCACGATCTTAACTTAGCTCGATCTTAACTTAGCACGATCTTAACTTAGCACGATCTTAACGTAGCAGGATCTTAACTTAGCACGATCTTAACTTCGCAGGATTTAACTTAGCAGGATCTTAACGTATCAGGGTCTTAACTTAGCAGGATCTTAACTTAGCAAGGGTCTTAACTTAGCACGATCTTAACTTAGCAGGATCTTAACTTAGCAGGATCCTAACTTAACAGGATCCTAACTTAGCAGGATCTTAACTTAGCAGGATCTTAACTTAGCAGGATCTTAACTTAGCAGGATCTTAACTTAGCAGGATCTTAACTTAGCAGGATCTTAACTTAGCAGGATCTTAATTTAGCATGCAGGATCTTAACCTAGCAGGATCTTAACTTAGCAGGATCTTAACTTAGCAGGATCTTAACTTAGCAGGATTTTAACTTAGCAGGATCTTAACTTAGCAGGATTTTAACTTAGCAGGATCTTAACTTAGCAGGGTCTTAACTTAGCACGATCTTAACTTAGCAGGATCTTAGCTTAACAGGATCTTAACTTAACAGGATCTTAACTTAGCAGGATCTTAACTTAGCAGGATCTTAACTTAGCAGGATTTTAACTTAGCAAGGTTTAACTTAGCAGGATCTTAACTTAGCAGGATCTTAACTTAGCAGGATTATTGCACGTGTATGCAAAGGCAACATTAACTAAATTGATGTAAAACATATAGAAAACCATAAAAATGGCCAAATATTTTTTCGAAATTGGTTAAAGATTAATCTTTTTACAACGTTTTAAATGATTGTGAATCAATATGCGATTTTCTACTCATATTTATGATGTATTACCAGATTACGTGGTAAAATTGGTCTTTTCTTTTAGCAGTTTGATATAGGTGAAAGCTGAGTATTATTATGTTCAATAGATACACTTAGAGTGTTAAAGGCATATGGACAGGTAGAGGCAACTAGCATTAGCTAAATTGATTTGAAATCCCTTAAAAACCATAAAGCAAGCCAAAAATGTCACCAAAATCGATTAAAAATTGGCCATTTTACAGCTATTTTAAAATTATTGTGCAAATTTTTGTGTTACCCCTGTGATGTATGAACGAGACATAGTCTCTATTCTACTATGTAAATCCATTGTTTTTTAAACCCTTTGCCATTTCTCTTTGAAAAAGACTAGTGAAGACAATTCTACCAAAGAGGTTTCGATCTTTACCTTACCCCAAACGATTTTAAGCGGAAGAAGGCACTTTGAACATTTTCAAGGTCAAAAATTAAGGGAAGAAATATCAAGAAAAACAAATCTAAAGCATTTTGGGACGTTTTTCTGTTCATACATCACATTTTTAAAAATAAATACAAAATTTATCACACTTTGATTATTCATAACTTGAAAATTACACAAGCTATTTTCAAAATTCAAAGCTATTTAACTCAGAATCTCATGCTCTTTTCGACACTTGATTGAATAAAAAAGTTTGTACCTGTCCATACCTTAAACCCCAATTGAAGGGGCACTAAACCGAAAAGTGAGGGCGTATTTAGGGAGTTCCTAAAAATCAAATGCTTATCTAGAACGCAACGGTATAGAAATTGTAGGCTTTATATGAATATTCAAGTAACCTTTGCCCTCATGTTGTCTGTGGGCTATGGAAGCATGGCGTTTATCGATCTGTTGTGGATAGTATATCTGTGAAAATTGAAAAAAGCAACACCCTCGCTTTCGGTCTAGTGCTCCTTTGAGGTTTGTTAGGGCTTTTGCAGATTATATGATGCATACAGCTGGGTTGGAATTTCCTGAAAACATGAGATTTTATCTTCAAGTGGGAGATATAGGCTTCCCTAAAAAAGATGGTGACCCCGTTGCGTTCTGAAAATACTGTACATCGGTAGCTCCGCCAAAGTCCCCGACCTCATCTCCCCCATCCCCTCGAAGAAAATCTGTCAAAATATTCCAGTTTCACTTACTTTTGGTGCAATTTCGAATAATCTGCTTGGAATTGGTCTTCCTCGTAAAATCACAGATGAGTTCGAATACATCCATCGCCGTTTCATCAATAACTTCAATTCGTTTTTAATAACTGTCATTTCATCATTTACGCCTATAAAATTTGTACTGATATTATCTCCTCTTTGATAATGTGTAGAATTCAGAAGATTTAAAGAGGGTGTGGTAGCACATGTTGTAGACAACGTCGAGAGTCTTTTGGATGAGGTTTGTGGACTTGATTTTGAGTAAGTTCTCTCCTCCATTTTGAAGTCCATATCTGGTGCGATAGAATCGAGGCCGCCAATGGAAATGTTGTGGCGGAACACGTCACGTTTTGAAGTATCAAAGTGGATCCAATCAGATTGAGTGTTTAGTACTGACAATATAGACGGTACGTTTGTTATGATAACTTCCTTTATAAGTACGATGTATAATATCACTGAAAAAGCTGTCAGAACTACGAAGAATTTGCAAATATTTACCTGTGAATAAAGAATAAGGAATTTAATGGTTCATTGAAAATTGTATGAAATGGATTGAAATCGTGGACGCATATTGATCAATTGAACAGCCAGGACACAGGTGAAGTGTGGTATACAGTGGTTAATGAGTCAAGCTATACCACGAGCGGTAAACGGTGCCGTAGTTCGTCTCCCACCCCAAGCGCTGTGCTGTGTTCTTAAGCAAAACACTTTTCTATTTACTCCAGCAGTGCAGTCCATTCAGCTGTAAAATCAGTACCAGGCCTGCATCATTGCATAATCTGACATAAACTGACTTTAAGCCAGGGGAGCTATGTGTTGCTACCCACTACCGCCCCAAGGAAACCAGGGACAAGCGCCATTCATGAACCGAGTGTAGATTTAACTTGTTGAGTTTAATTTAAAGCACATGTGAACTACGATCAATGGTGTAGACAATCGTACGAGTATATGTGTATGGTGATGCAATCACACCCAAATGGCCTATCCAATTAAAAGGCCGGGCTAGTCTATAAGAAGGGAGCAGGAGGTTAATTTTCAGCTAGAAGGGTACCTTTTTGTTGTGCGTATGGAAAAGCAGTCGCTATGACGAGGGTGATCGTTCCTTAAAATAAAAGGTCAACCGGGCTTATTTGATGCATTTCACTGGTGGCAAAAATGACGTCGGCAGAATGGGAATCCATCTGATCAAGCAGAATTGCAGAGCCACTGGGTTGGGGTTCTAAAAGAAACTTTTATTCTAATCTAAAAAATGATGACAAAAATGAATAAAGTACACCTTGAAAGTAAAATTTGCCATCCAAATCATATGAAAGTTGCTGTAATAATTCTTAGTTTTTCAGTCAGACCCTTGTATAATGTGCCTGTTGGCCTACCACTACCGCATTTTTGTAAATGGCTCATCAGTATTTATGTAAACCAGAACCAAAAGGTGTTGTGGTTCCGATGCTTTTTCATAGGCCTAAGCTGATTGATTTGCAAAATTGTATTAACTGTCATGTCAGTGCATATCATGAAATATAAGCTACACCTATCATGCAGATCAATAAAAATGTTGACAACATTAGCATTTGCACCATATTTAAAAACATTATAAGAGCTGGTATGATGCAAAAATGGTTGCCCAGTTATCCTATTTCAAGAATTTTTCAGTAAACCTCGCCTACTCATTAATATGCATGACATCTCTACCACAACATTAGAACATATGTACAAACCATGATTTATTTGTGTACGACATATAGCATAAATTCGATATACCGTTCATGAGATACAGTATGGTGTTTATATCATTTAGCACTGTAACATTAAGCCACGCCTACTATGCATACTAGCGACGAAATTCAACGTTTTTACATCATGAACATGTAAGTAGTAAGGAGTTTGTGGGTACCGGCTAAGCCAAAGGTCTATTGCTAAGCAGTAGGTCCTTGCAGGCTTTTCGATAGGTGTTTGCCGGAAATTTTGCATAAATACATATTCATTAGGTGATTCCCCAACCGATTTTCCCGAGAAATGTCAGAAAAAGCATGAATGGAAAAATACCTAAATTGTTTTTGTCGTTTTTTCGGACTTAAAATATTTTTGAGAGGAATTTGTATTCGGAATTCGGGCTGCGAATAACGAAACCTAATGGTGTTACATTTTTAAGAGCGTTTGTCAAAAAGATTTGATTAAGAATAAATCTTTCATGGTACTGGCCACCCAATTTGAGGGTTTTAATGACTACCATAAATTATGTTTAAGGCTTAAAAAAACGTGTTTTAGAGCTACAAGAAGAAAATGCCCGTCTATTAAAACGTCAGCAAGACAAACCCAATGATAATGATACAATTCTTTTACAACAGAATAATACAGAAATTAATTTAGTGGCTGCAAAAATCGATATTGGAAGATCAGAAACTCGGGCAGCCCCTGTTGTGGGTGGGTGTTGTTCAGGAATTGGGGGACACTGTCGAACAACAGGCTAGCAACTTTTTGTATTTACTATAACAGCCGGTACCAGAGGGTGAATCTGTGGTTGATCCTGTGGAAATTGATATGAGTACTAAAATTAAAGCGGAGCAGATAGTTCGGTGGACTGATAGTCTGATAGTCAGATAGTGTAAAATATGGGCCTTTGATTAAAAGGGCTGTGCTAAGCTCGTGGAAAACGTTTAAGGATATTAGTATTGTCACCGATAGCACAGATATGTTTAACGGTATTTGTTGTACCAATACTAATGATCTTTATCAGATAATCAGTCATTTGGTAGGACCAAAGGGTCAGTTTCTTTTGCCCAACAGTGGGCAAGATTGAATTCTAGTATTTTGGACATGCTGTAAAGGGGAAAAACTTCAGACGTTACTCATAACGGGAAAGGTAAATAGTAGACGGGCTCGAGGTAGACCACGGAGGACCTGGCTGACCGACGTTAAAAAAGTGGACGGGTCTCAACCTTATGGAGTGTGTGAGACATGCAGATGATTGCCTTTACTGGAAAGGGATGACCGCACGTATACCCTCGGAAGCTACGAGCTCCTGTATGTCCTGGTAACCTGGTTTAGCCCATTTTGATGATTTTTTTTGGCTATTTTCTGGGCTTTTGATCAATTGTAGAATATTGCCACTTCACATCCATATTCAACTTTAAACATACAGAGAATAAGCATGTTATGGCCATTTTCTTCTGCAAAGCAGAAAATAAATCAAAGATCAAAGAATTATATACATGGCATCATCAGATAAAAATAATGATTAAAGTACCCAATCTGTACAACATCATCATAATCCCAATTTTTAGGTTTTCAAAAACGCCCATTGGTTTGAAATAAATTGAGGAATTTGAGGGATGTGATTGGTTACTGTAAGTCTGGTGTACATCGTTTGAAACTTACAATGTTGTTTCCAACAACACATGCTTCATTACTTATACGAATCTCCAGAAATTATTTAAGTTTTAAATTGGCAGCCAATTCAGTGTTCAGAGAGATACTGTAGCTTGTGTATTTCTGTGTGTTCGAATAATTTAAAGACCTTAATAACTGCAATTTACGATGGTCCATGCAAATTACAGTATTAGATGAAAAATACATTTTTGACTGTTTATAAAGAAAAAATTGTCTGCTTTGCAGAAACAAATAGTTTGCTATTTTTAGAAACAATATGTTAATCGGTAATTACAGATTGTTTCTTTATACAGAACCAACTGTTGGTTTCCAGGTTTTTTAGTACCTTTAATCATGGGAAAATCCATGCACCCAGACGAATTATAATCTATGTTTGTTACTCTACTCTATGTTGGTAGACTGGACACATCATTTGAAGAAAGCGCCCCTTGAAACGTGGATGGGATGAAACTGCCAGTGTCATTTTCATCCCATTCGAAGGACACTCTCAACGAGTTAAAAAGGTATTACGCAATTATTCGGCCCCACAGGTAGTTAAGACAACTCAACAAAAAATGCTGTAATTTTATGCAAAACTTAATATTTGAACATCAAGGCGTTCTTACTTGGGTTATTAATACCCTGAAAACTGGTTTAATTATTTCATTCGGTGCAGAAAAGAAATCGTAAAAATAGCACCATTTTCGGCAGCATAATTCAGAGTGACTTTCAAAATCTTGCAGATTCATTAGCGTAACCTGCTCACCTCTCGACACCATTTCGATAAACAATCCTGCGGTTAACGCCATTTCCATTCATCAGTGCAATATAAGGAGTACGGACTCTTTGTGTGTAGAGGTTAGGGGTTATGCACCATCGAGCATACTTACGTAAACGAACACGTTCAGTGCGAAAAGTATTTTCCAGAGATAACGGAAGGCAATAGCAATTACGAGATAAGCATACACATAAACTCTTGCTTCTTTGAATATGACTGAATGAAATTATACTTTGGTTACTTATGATTATACAAGAAATGCACTTTACAAGTTTCTTTTGCCCCAAACTCCAAAGACATAACACATATTAATGTTATTTAAATAAAAACTCCCCTCGTTTTGCCGTTATACGGAAGGAAGTTTTATTGTTGGAATGCTGCTCTTAATATTCCTTAACTTCGAAATGAATTTCAAGGAAATACAAAATATAGCGTCAATTTCGATGTTCAAAAGTTAAATCTGCTAACATTTTGTCCAAATAAAAGAAATTTAATATATTTCACACCTTTAGAGGGCAAATTTTGTTAAAACTTAAAGTGGAATAATTTGGAAATAAACTGGAAATTGCAAACCGCAACATGAGTTACTAAAATGCCACAGGCACAGAAAATCAGGATGGAGTTCTGTTTAAGGGGCGAGTTCTGTAATGAAAGTTCAAATAGCAGACTAAAACAGAACACAATGGACATTATACAGATGATAATTATGATTTAAACAAGTTCTGATGAGAATTCATGGAAAATCAAAATTCATATTAAGCACTCGTACTCAGTGGCGTGGTGGCAGGGGACGGGGGACAACTGCCCCAGCGATGCTTTCTGAGAGGGCGCCAAGTGCTCAAGGGGAGCCAAAATCGTCCTGAGAACATATTTTTTGGGCCTTGAGAAAATTTACGTGTTGATCAATAACTTTTCCCTATTCTATATTAAGCATGTAATATTCAATTTTTTGAGTCCAAACATGCATGAATTTTCCACAGAAAAGACCAGATTTTCCAGAGACTTCGCCCCGAACCCAACACCATTGGCACTCGAGCTCGGACAGTAGCCAATGCATGGCGATAGCTTGTTGGCAATATTTAATAGGTGTCCCTGCCATGAAGGGCAAACAATTTTATTGAATACAGTTCGTAGAAGAAGCCTTTCGAGAGGGCGCCGAATGCTCACAGGGGCGTAAAAATTGTTATGAGAAATGTATTCTTATATACTTTTAATTCTTAACGTCGTAAATGTTTTTTGTTTCTCTTCTTTTTTTCTGAAAGCTTTATTCTTTCATCAGAAACATAAAAAAACATTCCTAGAAGCAAGTAAATGGGATCCTATATATTCGTTTCAAAATACATATTCCTTTAACTAGCTTTAGTGTAAAATTGACACGATTTTTAGCAGTATTCTGCTACCAAACTCACCAAATAACACTACTAGCTTCTTGTGGCTTCGCCCTGTGGGAGCCTACCTGGACGTCGACCCTGGATCTGACACAATATTGATGAATTATTCTGCTATCAAAATCGCGAAAAATGCAGGGATTCCAAAGGCTTCGCCCCCCAGCGCCTCTACCTGCAGTTTCGCCCCATAAATGTAACAGTGCTACCCGCAAAACAATGGGTCTCTGGTCCCCACCAGGGCTTCGCGGCCTTCGCGGCCTTCGCCCCTATAGCATGGATAATGTTGACACAATTTTAAGCAAAGACCTATTTTGGCCCCCAATAATGAACGCTTTCCAAAATCATTTTTTTCTATCAGGCGGGAAATCTTCAATTTCTGAAAATTCTCGGTTCTTTAACTTTCAGAAAATTTCCTTCAATATAAGATATTTTCTTCAATATTTGGGAAGTTTTCTTCAATTTTCAGAAAATTTCTTTCGCCTTGAGGAAAGTTTCTTCATTTTTGAGGAAGCTTTTATTTTGGGAAAATTGTCCTCAAATTTTGCAAAGTTTTCTTCAATTTTGGGAAATTTCTTTCATTTTGGAGATATTTTTAAGTTTTGAAAAGTTTTCTTCTTTTTCTGGAAATTTTCTTCATTTTCGGAACTTTTTGGCCATTGCGGGATTTTATTTTTCAATTTTCGTAAAATTTCCTTCAATTTTCAGGAAATTTCCTTCATTTTGTAGATATTTCTTTCAATTTTGGGGGTATTTTTTTCAATTTTTGGATAGCGTTCTTTAATTTTCTGGAAATGTTTTTCATTTTCGGGAAACTTGCGTCCATTTTCGTGAAATTTCTTTCATTTTAGGGAATATTTTCTTCAATTTTTTGAAATTTTTCGGTCTTTTTTTATATTTCTGGAATTTTACCAAAGCTGCTTTACCCCTTGGACCCCTTGCATGGCTTTCTTCCTTGACTTCAAACTCTGATTTAGGTGCCATCTAAACAGTGCATGCCAACTCAGATCTATATGCCAATCGGTTTTTACGAGCATTTTTTTCCAGGGGTTGCCAAAATTTCCTTCCCCCCAAGTGAAACATTACCAATTTCCCCCCTTCCCCAAGTAAAACATGACCCACCACACCACTGCTCGTACTCATATATATACGCGTGTGAGTACGAGTACAAAATGGCTGCTGACTTTAAATTTGCTGAGTACGAGTACGAGTACAAAAATCGAGTCTGTCGAGACTACAAGTCTGTCCCTACCAGGGCTTTGCCCGAGATTTGAAACACTTAGCTTTGAATGACTTTCAAAGTTTTAAAGGGCATTTAACTCACATTGTATGTTCTTTCACATATGCAAAGCTCCTACTTGTCACAAGACATTTAATCCAGCACTGCTGTATTTAGAACCATGCCCGCAAAAAGTTGGTAAGCAACAACATACTAATTCTAAGCAACAACATACTAATTCTAGGAAAAGCGAGGCTCGTGTGCTTGTGGATGAATGGGAAAGGGATTGTCCAACCAGGAGTACCAGGGAGTAACAACTCCCTGGTACAATATGGTGGCTATACTGTATGCGTACGGTGTTGATAATTTCCACCTGCGATGGGAAACCCCACAAGATCTTAAAAAGAGGGAGTTCGTAATATTGATGCTAGCCATCGTTTGTTTATTAAAACATAAATTCACTGTTTGAATTACTGTTGAAATGTCAACCAATTTTATCCGCTTTGAAGCAGGTATTGCTGTTATTTATAACAGCTTCCTGCTTGAAGCAGGGATGATGTTATGGTTGAAGCGAGTATATTGATATGGACGTCTATAGCCTTTGGACCAATAATAATGAAAGGAAAATATATGGGTGAATAGTTTCCCTAGTAGGCCTGGTCATGTCCGGAGAGAGAAAAAAAAAAACTTTCAAATGATTAAAGAACGACAAATAAGTGATTCTATTCGATATCATTGTCATGAGAAAAATCTCACTATCTGACTGTTGACTGTTGGCGTTCCTTTTTTTGAAACTAGCTAGAGAAGGCCTGTCAAATTTTCTGTCCACTGTAGTCAACTTCTACCACTTAAAATTTTTGGACCAAAAAATAATACGCTAACATGAACAATTTTCTAGTTGTCCCATTCTGAGGTCACAAAATATTGCGCAATTTGTCCTGTTTAGGTATCTTAGCTTTAAAATACTGCAAAATGGTCAGTTTTTAACTTCTTGTTATATTATGTTTCAAACCATCTAACTTGCTCATGCTGTTGTCAACTTGCTCATGTTGTTGTCAAGTTGATCATGTTCTTGTCGTCAATCGACATAGTCATACAAAAAACATATTAATAAACTCTTTTTAATTGGAAGTGATTTTTTTGGCAGAATGTTTATCTGTTGTAATATTTTAACGAATTTTGTCATGCTTGTATATAGATTATATTTGTTTGACATGTATGTGATAAATAGCATTCCCAACTTAGACCACATGGGTGTAAGAAGATTAGTTTAACCATGGAGCTATCATTTGTATACATTTAACAGAACACACTAAATATGCTTAAACCCGGAAAAGACGTAAAGGGATGGAACCTGAGAGAAGATAATTTCCATGACGTCAGTAAAACTAATATAAACAGCGTTGCTTCTTGGGGTATCCCAACCGGTATCCGAGATAGCACACACCGTTGACCCAATGTTGGCGAAAGGTTGACATATGTTGATACCATGTTGGGTTGGTATGCTAATGTTGCAATGGACCAATCTTGTTCAACGTGGGCCTACTGGACCACAGCCCACATACGAGTACGTACCCGACCTACATCCAACATTTTACCAAGATAGGGCCATTTTCCAACATCGACCCGACATATTGTGCTATATGGACCGTAAATAATGCTTTGATAAATAAATCATCAAAGGGCAATTCTTGCTCCCTAAATAATCAGAGGGCAATTCTTGGTCGCGCTATTGGGGTCCTGAGGGGGCATTTGTCACCCACGAGATCAGATTTCCCCTACTGTCCCCATAGAAAATGTTGTATAGGCGACATATCTTGTCCGATCTGTAGACATCTGTTCCTCCCCATGAGGCAGAACTGTCGCTCTCCTCACTTTCTCCCGATATCAAAATCCTGGCGCCACCACTGTTTTCAACCCCTTGAAAGGCAGAGGAAATCGTTAACTTCCGCTTGATGCAGGCGTCATTACTAGTCATTACTAAACGGATCATAGGCCTACTAAGAAATTGAAAACTTAAGTTCTGAGCAAGGATGTACATCCTTGTTCTGAGCCTAGCGATAAAAAAAGAAACTTTTTTGTATTCTTACCTTCATATTGTGCCTAACACATCATTCCTGGAACACCTTAGATCACATCTAGCTCAACATCGAGGATAAAATCGATCCTCATAACACAGATAATTCAGTGGCACTTTGATACATGTTATAAACAAAATATGCAACCCTTTAATTTACGTTTAACTTGAAAAGCTTACTTTGGTAAGCATGAACTTCAGTTCAGCCAATGCAAACTCAAATAGTTTGAACAGGGACTTTATCCTTGGTTTAAAAATAAGTCTGTATGAAAACCAGATGCATCACCAGATGTGTAATCGAATAGGTAATACCAGCTATAAATACGGAGCTTTCTAAGAGACATCCACATTACTTTTTTATCGTAAAACTTTTCTTTCGTAAAGGTAAAGTCGATAAAAACATAAATTCAATGTCCCTTAGAAAGCTACGTAGATTTCTAACGGACATCGCGTGCCAATATTGTGCCCGACATCTATGACATTGTTACTCGCAGCGCCCTCACTCAATATTTCTTAAATAGTGCACACGCTGTGTCACCACTTAAACCATTCCAGAAATAAACTCCGTACGTACGTACATTCAGTGTGTTTAATTGTACACTGTTTATATATGGAGTGTGGGGCAGTGATGCGTGAATTTTCGGTGGCCGCTGAGACGTTCGATTTCTCCAACATGTGGAAAATCAGGACATCGCTGATGTACGGGCGCAAATCTTTCATGGACTTTACTTTTTCTTATCGATCTTACTTTTTATCTACTTCACTTTTTGTTATCGATCTTACTTTTTATCTACTTCACTTTTTGTTATCGATCTTACTTTTTATCTACTTCACTTTTTGTTATCGATCTTACTTTTTATCTACTTCACTTTTTGTTATCGATCTTACTTTTTATCTACTTTACTTTTTCTTATTGATCTTACTTTTTATCTACTTCACTTTTTGTTATCGATCTTACTTTTTATCTACTTTACTTTTTCTTATTGATCTTACTTTTTATCTACTTTTTTTGTTATCGATCTTACTTTTGATCTATTTACTTTTTCTTATCGATCTTACTTTTTATCTACTTTTTTTGTTATCGATCTTACTTTTTATCTACTTCACTTTTTGTTATCGATCTTACTTTTTATCTACTTCACTTTTTGTTATCGATCTTACTTTTTATCTACTTCACTTTTTGTTATCGATCTTACTTTTTATCTACTTCACTTTTTGTTATCGATTTTACTTTTTATCTACTTCACTTTTTGTTATCGATCTTACTTTTTATCTACTTTACTTTTTCTTATTGATCTTACTTTTTATCTACTTCACTTTTTGTTATCGATCTTACTTTTTATCTACTTTACTTTTTGTTATCGATCTTACTTTTTATCTACTTCACTTTTTGTTATCGATCTTACTTTTTATCTACTTTACTTTTGTTATCGATCTTACTTTTATCTACTTCACTTTTTGTTATCGATCTTACTTTTTATCTACTTCACTTGTTCTTATTGGCTTCATTTTATTATTTGCTTCACTTTTTTAACTTACCGACTTTACTTTTTCCGATGTCCTTTCATGGAAACCCAAGTGCAGTCGATTAAAAAGTAGTTGATAAAAAAAGTGAATTATTTGATAAAAAAAGTCAATTCGATAAAAATATCAAGTTGATAAAAAAAGTCAAGTTGATAAAAAGAAAGTCAATTCGATGAAGAAAAAAACTCAAGTTGATCAAACAAGTCAATTCGATTAAAAAAGTCAATTAGATAGAAAAAAGTCAAGTTGATAAAAAAAGTCAAGTAAATAAAAAAGTTAAGTCGTTAAAAAAGTCAAGTCAATAAAAAAAGTAGATGTCTCTTAGAAAGCTCCGTAGGTGTCAGTCTTTTAAAAGTTCTTTAAACCTTTTCCAAAGTTTCACACAGACCCATATCGGCGGTAAGGAAGTTGTTGTAATTTGCTTATCTGCACTATGCGCTTATTGCGAACAAATGATAATTACATGTTTATTCTTGAGCTAGAAAATTAGCTCAACAGCGTTAAAAGATGACCGTAGATTTGTTATATTGGATTGGTGTATTGAAAACTACACTTGTTGAAAAGAAAACGATACTGAGTACGGAAACACAACGGATGTCATTAAACCGTACATCCTTGGTACATCCTTCAGACACCTTTTAGAATCTGATTCGAGAAAATATGTATATATACCTCAGTTTATTATCTGACCATTTTCCCCAGATAGCAGGTTGGGCCAACGTAAAAAATGTTAGGTTTTTTTGGGGCTGTCGTAGGGATGCTATGGGCCTAACGGTGCTTAGCCAACCGTTTGCCAACCAATGGTTGTAGAACGTTGATCCAGCGTTGGGGCAATGTTATGCCAACCCAACATAATGCCAACGTTTAATAACATTGGACCAATGTAGTGTGTATCTGGGTTCATTGTAACAGAAGACCGTGACCAAGAAAATAATGTTTGGTAACCTTGGTAATTCGCCGGGTCTGTGAAGTAGCCGTCAGGGGGTAGGCGTAACCTGCCTTTCATCAGTTCATATTGTAGAATTGGGGGCAGCCGGAAGAAAATTGCTGATGGACTAAAATATTTTAGATTTTTGTTGTTGTCAAAATTAGGCTAAATTCAATATATGCAGAGCACTGAAAGTAATTGCCTCAAAACCGAGACCTATTAGTATGTTTTCAGGACCTATTGGAATGGGGTACACCTCCTGGCTTTGAACCCTACTGGCGAAATTGTTTCTCCTCTAAGATTTCCAAATAAGCATTTGGATCCGTGGAAAACATTTCAGAAGTCATCATTATAGCTAAATTATGGCAGATTGTAGACATGTATGATAACCGCTACACCACAGTAGGTAGATAAAAAACATTTTTACCTCTTGCGACACACAAATCTGCGACACACAAATCTGCGACACACAAATCTGCGACACACAAATCTGCGACACACAAATCTGCGACACACAAATCTGCGACACACAAATCTGCGACACACAAATCTGCTTTATATCAACGACCTCACACCCCCTTCCACTTTTGATTGGCTTGCAGTGTTTGTGTAAATACACATTGTTTCTTAGCATGAACACGAAAACTGGCCTTAAACATTTACCCAGAGAATCGTCATTTAGCATTTCACAACTTTTTCAACTCAAAATAAAAAATTCATATTTTTTTTTAGTCACGATCCGATCGACATTTTAATAATTTTAAAAAAATTCAAAAGGCAAAGGCAGGCGTAAACAATTTTGCAGTCAAATTATTTTCAAAGAAAAGAAGTTTTTTTATAGTAAGTTATAAGTTATACTAATTTTCCTATTTTTCCTGACAAATATCGATAAGGAGAGGGCAATGTAATGCCCCAGCCCACAGTATGTGTATAGTTCTGCATGGGCCACAAAGTAGGGGCAGGGGGGGGGGGTGCACCTTCCCCCACTTTTTCGCAAATCATAAGAAGGATGACTTGCAATTTTGCAATAAATGAAGGTCTAACGAATTGATCTTGAAGAGTTCGAAGAGTTCTTCCAAAAATCTTCCAATTTTCCGGAAAACCCCTTCAATTTTCGTAAAATTCCTTCATTTTCGGGAAATATTCTAGACGTTTTCTTCAATTTTGAGGTAAGTTTCTTCTTTCGAGGGATTTTGTTCAATTCCCTTTTCGGCAAATCTTCTTCAATTTTCGTAAAATTTGCACGTATTTGTCTAGGCATGGAGTTAAAAAAGATGGTCTAGGGAAGTGACACTTCCTTGACGCTTTTGGTGGTCACGCCAGGGACCTTTTAAAATGACAAATAATTGTTTATATAAGCAATCGCAAATAGTGAATTAATGTATGTTTATAGGTTGTAGGGTAATTAAAGCGTCATTAAATCAGAGAGTTACCATTAGAGATTGGCACCTCCCTGAACAGATTAATGGGCAACTGGAGTGGGTGTTCAATGGTTTTGCGTTTCAAACTTCGGATATATAAGACTTTTCAGAAGTAACAGTGTATGAGCTGATGAACGACAGTTGGGAAATATAAATTAAGCAAAAGCGTTAAGGCCGTAACACACCGAACGCGACGCGGCAAGCGATTTTTTAGATAATCATCTGATCATACAGTCATACAGGAAACAAATATTATAAGATGCTTTGACTTTTTGCTTACACACGATGAAGTTTACAATTGAGGCTTTCTGATGATACTGGCAAATTTGTTAGAAATGCTTTTTTGTTCAAACTATGGGAAAATTCGCTTTAGCTGTTTAGTGGGGCGCGATTTTCAGTCGCGACGCGAATTTTACTTTAATGGGCATAGAACAGTAGAAAGGCCCTTTCAATTGTTTAATCAATTTTCAGTTATCATCTGAATAGCCATGCAATGACGATGCTTCTCTGAAAACAAGAGGTAAAAATGTTTCTTTTCCTTTGTTTTAATCAATTTTGTATCAAGAAAATCGCTCGCCGCGTCGCGTTCAGTGTGTAACGGCCTTTAATAATCGGGACAATTAGGAAACAATGGAGCTTAATTTGGAGGACGCTGTTAACCATACAGATTGCATAAATTACAACTTCATTTGAAGAAAGCGAAGAATGCCACAGACATGAAAACCAGGATGGAGTAGTGTTCAAGTTAGTACAGAACTAATTATTTTCCCTATTGAAGCCTATGATGAAAGAGTCCAGTTTGGGGTCCTTTTTGTACCACAATCTTATAGATTTGGGATCTTTTGTGATGTTTTCCAAAAGTACTATCTAATATCTCTCATGAGGGTACTTTCAATAGGGGTCACCAGAGATTTTGGCCCTTTTTTTAGGGGGGGCTGAAATGAAGAGGTGTTATACACCCTCAACAAATCACTCGAATTTTGGTATGGGCCCATGGTAAAATAATTCCCCATGAAACTTTTACTGAAACAAATCTCGTCGAGTTTGGATATGCATAGTCAAGTCCTACCGCATCCTTTCTCTACCATTCCTAAAATTTTCAACTTCTCAGCTTCCTGTCCCATTAAATGGTATCTATTGAAAGTATTTTTATTAGCACTTACTCCGAGGGTTCTCATTTTTCGATGGCGTAGTGATACTTTATCAGTTCCGTGCAACCTCAAGAGGCGGATTCTGTAATTTTCATCAAATCGATTAAAACTTAAATCATTTTAAAGCATTGGTAAAGCCAAAGAGCTGTGTGGAAGCTCTTTGGTAAGGTCTTGTTATTAAAAGGTTTTGTTAATCGGTGACATAAGAAAGAAAAAGTATTCGAAAAGTTGGACAGGGGCGGCGGAGCCTGGGATGAGGTGGGGGCTCACCCCTATAATTTTATGTGAACATGCTTTATTACGTTACCCGACCTCATTGGCCCCTCCAATATTTTTTTTCTCTTTATACATTTGATTGTCCATACAAACTACATCAAATCAAATACAAATCACCATGTACACATTCACTCAGAAAAAAAAAGGATTTAAAATAACTGAAGCATGAAATCAAAGACGAATTAAAAAAAAAAGAAACTTGTTTAAACTAATCAAAATTCTTTTCCCAAATTTCCTTAAATAACTCATGACTGATTTTTTTTTTTATGTAACCTAGGTATTTTTTACATCTGTATTGTTTTAAGATAATAAAGGAAGCAATCAACGCATAGGAGCTTGTTGTTCTTACTTTTCATGTTTTTATGATATAGATGTGAAAACGAGCGTGTTGAAGAATTTTATGAAAACCTAACTTAAAATAATCTCTAGATAAGTAGCCTAATGATAAGATGTTAAGATCATCGTAGCCACATTTATCTTGAATTACTTTCACTTGAACAATGCACTAAGCAACTACTGAGAAGATGGAGAATAGCTTCAACATAAACATTGCAGAAAGTACAGAGTTTGCTGTCGCTGACTCCGATTCTAGTAGGAAAATCATGGTAGTTAAAATTATATTATTGATTTTGTATTGAAAAGATCTGTTTTGAATCAGAAGAACTTCCGAAAACTGCCAAATTTATATCGTTCCAACGATCTTCAGTTATAGTAGCTTCAATATCCGACTCCCAATTATCCTTAATTTTTTTGTTGTTGTATTACTTTGAATAATTTTCGATGAATAAGCGTCATTACTTTACCGGACTTCATTATCTCCCTCCCCACCTCCAAATATTCATACCACGCGTCACCTGGCCTCATTAGCCCCCAATATTGTAAACGTTCCGCCGCATAGGCTGTGCAGATATCTTCAAGCTTTCAAAAAGTGGGGGCACGACCTCTTAGGGGGCACTATCTTAAGTCATATGTCCCCCATTCCAATCT
Organism: Chiridota heheva; assembly: GCA_020152595.1. Taxonomy (NCBI): domain Eukaryota; kingdom Metazoa; phylum Echinodermata; class Holothuroidea; order Apodida; family Chiridotidae; genus Chiridota; species Chiridota heheva. Next base: position 1,241,436 of record JAIGNY010001647.1, on the reverse strand, counting down.
GTAGATATAATAAGTGAGTTCAAAACCACAAAATAAAGTAAAAGGACACTTTATTTTTAGAAAGGGGCACATTTCCAAAGAGGATATATTCCTCCCATACTACTAATAAAAGTCGCCTGTTTCCTACTAGTTGGGACAGTAATTGAAGGGCACTTTCATTTTTAAAACGGACACCTTTATCATTTTTCGGTAGAGGCTAACGTGCCCTTAGTGCCCTCGGTTCCTACACCTTATGTTTTTAACTCAAGTGACCAATTAAATGAGTGTTACTATTCTCAGCAATTGTCAAGTCATTGCCATGCACGAACAGTGACGTCGCTAGGGTCTTCTAGTTGGGGGAGGGGTGTGGAAGCACTATTTTTCCAACTGAGTCTAGGTAGATCTGTGCGGGTTGCTGGAAGCAATGGTACACCATGGCCAACATTAATTAAAGGAAGGGGGTCTGAGAATGCCCTAGACCCCTCCCCAAGATGAAGTGTTCATATTTAGCCCACTTCTTAGGCAGATAGGGCAATTTTGTTTTTTGTTTCTAAGTAAAAATACTTTTAAAAAACAAAGATTATTCCCAATCTTACAACTGTCATGTTTTTGACAACAAATTTGCAAACTGGTATATTTTTAGCAACAAATTTTCCAACTATCATGTTTTTTTACCACAAATTTTCCAACTGTCTATAAAAATAAAAAAATGGGGTGTCACACCCCTCCCCCGGTCGCGGCGCTTCTGTGCATAAAGGCCTCTGCAGTCAGGCAGTGGAGCTTTGCCTATTATTGGTTATGCTCATGGTCTGATGGTCAGATGGTGAATTTGTGAAATAGGTCTGAGTCGAAAAGATCGCCGGAGAACATCGACAAATCCGATTCACATGGCACTGACTATAGAAGAAATCTAGGCACCAATTTTAAAGGATTGAACTTTTTTTCAACATTTTGTTTCTTTTGAAGTCATCTTTCAAATAAGCCTGGACATACTGGACCACTGAAATATCCTATAAGTCTCAGCCTTTCTCAAACAGCATAAACTTAAAGAGAAGTGTCCTTGAGTTGAAAAACACTGGCCGTTCAAGCAATGACTGTGTGTAAGTCCTTGGTTCAAGGGTACTTGAAAAATTTATACAATACCTCATCCCACATTCAGCATTTTGGAAGTTTTCGCTGGGCAAATAACCTGATATAACGTGTGTCTGCCAGAGAAGGGATTTGATATGACAGAACCCTATATGTGTGTGTACACTGCTTTATTGGCATGGAACTGATGCTTCTTGGATCTTATCAACTATATATTTATAGTCTTAATGTTACTCTATATACCAAATCTCTCTCGAGCCGCTGAGGGCGGATCCAAACTGCTCCCCGTCAGTGGCTTACACAGTGACACATGTGAATGTACCTGTTTACGAAATTTTGGGATTGCAATATGAAATTTTATGGGGACAAAATATCTTTATTAGTGTGCACGAACTTCCAATTTCAATATTGCCCTTTCGTAATTTAGGCCGAATTTCGAGAAGAAAAAAAAAGAACATTTTTCAAAATATTAACAAGACTTTTGTCTTCCTTCCTGCTGACTAACAAAAAGTGATCTTAAAATTGCCGGTGTCTTTTTTCTGTGTGATGTTTATCAAGTTTATTAGGCAAAATCGGTAAGGTAGATACTAAATTTGACGGAAAATTTGTCTTTGCACCCGTTGAAAAAATCATACACCTCCTATACGCATATGACACTGCAGTATGTCCATACTTTTCATCTATGAAGTAGCCCTGTGTGAATTTTGAAAGGAAATTTTACTGGGTGACCACAATCACCCATAGAATAACTGATGCGAGGCGCGAAGGAACATGTTGAGCACCTTCAAAATTAAACTGTTAAACGAGATATTATTAATCTGACATAACATGCATAAACCTTATTGATGTTGTATGTTTTAAAAACTTTTATTCTACAATTGTATGGAAGCAGGCATTTTGTTAAACCAAGGCAAAATTTATAGTCGCCCAGTGCATCAGAATTGTGTTCACCAAAATGCATGGGCGACCATATGGTCGCCAAGTTACAATGTTAAAAAATTGACTGGAACTAGAGGCCCAGGCACTTAAGTGTACTTAGTCTCTACCTTGAGATACAAACCTCTATCTCAGTGGCATATGTGGCAGAACCACCGTGACAGCGGTGGTTGAGGTAGGGGCAGGGAACATATAAACCTCAGGACTCACTGCCTCCCTGTCCCGGTAATTACATTCAGCATACATATACCTGTATACGGATCACGACGTGCCCTTTTTCTGCCTGTCTGCTTGTAAGTTCTGTTGTTCCCGAATTATAAGTTGTATTAAGATCGAATCACCCATTTTTGATTTATACCATTGCAATACTTTTCCGATCATTCTTCATCGCAAATAATAACCTCGATATAAATGTACAATTTCTTTTGTAACAGAGGTAACATATCTTTCAAATAATAGAAATATTGACCTCAAAGGGATAATTGTTTTGATCAAAAGTTAAATTTCTTTTGCTTTGCGTGGCTTCTGTAAGAATGCTATGACTTTCATTCTGTCATTCACTATTATCTACATACTTTTGATTTATTAATGTCTGGATTAGTTCAGGAGTCATACACGCAAGTCCATTTTATCTAAAAGAGGACTTCAAAAGAAACAAAATGGCGAAGAGAGCATTCCAAATTCTTATTCCGTTTAAGGAGATATTTAAATTTAAAAGTATGGTATTATTTGTGTAGAAACGACTAACATCTTACTATATTTGCGATATCACTGCCCCAGATTCCTCAAACTGTCTTTTCTATCATATTTGTCCTTCGATTTTGTGGCTTAAAACCATTGGGTATGCCAGGAAAGTAGTAAAACGGAATCTTGTAAGGGTAATTATAATTTACCACCTGACGAAAGCTTCAAGGATAATTGAAATCGGAAAACAGTTAAATATATTTTTTTTAAAATAAGTACATTAACAATTGTTAAGAATGTGAGGATAAGGGCGCCAACCTTCCATAGCATACACCAGTCATTTCTACAACGATAATGACAGAGGTTTAATCTTAAATATCTCCTTAACGGAAAAGACTTGAACGGTTTTTTCACCATTTTGTTTCTTTATATAAGATAAACTTGCTTGATTACTAAACTAATCCTTTAACTGTGTAAAGAATCTAAGAACTTAATTATTCTGGGGCATTATGGTCTAGAAATTTGCGATTTAAGTCACGTGACGTTATCTTTACCTGATGAACAATGCATTAATCTGTTAATCGTCACTTATATATAAAGCAATTCTGTAAGTTTGCATGCAATAATCAATATCAAAATGGTGATTAACTGATTAATGACCGTATTTTTGATACTCCGTTATCTGGTTAGGTAAATCAGAGTTTTAATCCCGGGCAACAACATCGCAGACATGTTTGTAGGTCCTGCAAATTCATTTAATGCTAGCTAGCTCTGAGGGCCTTGGACATGCCGAGCCTGCATTTTGGACGGATGATATGCACGTAGTGGCCTAATTTACTTTTAAATATATGATACGATTAAATCAATGTCAATATTCCAATATGTGAACAACTTGATTAGTTGAAGAAGTTCATAGCATGTGTATATATACTGGCGCAGATACCAAAAATTAAGAAAATTTTGAGAGAAAAGTAAGATATTGGGGATTGGGGTGTTCATGCGCCCAGCACCACAGCCAGTGGTGTTGGGGTCGAATAGCTCACCTTGGTGGGTGAAAAGCGAAAATTAGTAGTCTGCCGATGACTCGTAATTCACCCAAGTCAACCTTACCTCCTCGTGGTTCCCCTGGTAACTAGTTCCATACGGTGCTAGGCTAACAAGGCTGTGGCTAAGGAAGGAAAACCTGAAACAAAACCTGCTGCAATGGGCTAACAACCCATTCAGCTCATTCAATTGTTACGGAAACTGCAAGTGCACTAGCTAATGCTGGTAATATTATTGGCTTTGGGAGTATGACGATCCAAATTCCTGAAGATGACAATCTGAGGTTTGTGGATAACATGACGCCAATGGGTGAAAGCCACGAGGAAGCTCATGGGTTAATTACGTCAATTACCAAACCCACCAGAAGCACTCTTATAGGGTGCTGGAATGTAACATCGCTCTTCTCAATTGGATAAGCAGCTCAACTCGTCAAAGAGATGGAGCAATACAATGTTGGCATTCTTGGTATAAGTGAATGTAGGTGGACGGGCTTTGGTAAAGTCAAGCTGACTACTGGCAAAAGTATTTTATTTTCGGACAGAGATGATGAAATGCATTATCAGGGAGTTGCATTCATGTTATCAAAGAAAGCTGAACAGACACTATTAGAATGGAAACCTATAAATGAGAGGTTGATTTACGCCAGGTTTTTCTCAAAGTATATTAAATTGTTAATCATTCAAGTATATGCTCCAACAAATGATGCAACGGATAAAGACATGGAAGCTTTTTATGATCAGTTACAAACCCTGGTAGTTGGAGTTCCCAAGCATGACCTATTATTGGGCAACTTGAATGCCAAAGTAGGATGTAATTATGATGATAATGATAATGTTATTGGAAGGCATGGCATTGGTGAAAGGAATGCTAATGGTGAAAGGCTTTTAAACTTCTGTGGTATCAACAATTTATTGGTGACTGGCACAATCTTTCCACATAAACTCATTCATAAACAGACCTGGACTTTCCCAGGAGGGAGGACAAAGAACCAAATTGATCATGTGCTTGTAACAAAGCAACACAGAACCTCCATATTAGACACAAGAGTGATGAGAGGGGCTGACATTTCAAGTGATCACCACTTGATACGGACCAGGATCCGATTGAAACTGAAAGGAAAACCGATAACAAAGACATGTCGACCCAAGTATGATACCATCAAGTTACAGCAACCAGCAATCAGAGAAGAGTTTTCGGTTGAACTACGAAATAGATATGAAGTTTTACAAGACTGCTGTGGTGAGACTGAAGTACCTGATAACATTGAAGAAGTTGAGAGTAAGTGGCAGACATTTGAAGAGGTATACAATGGGGCTGCTAAAAAGGTCCTTGGGTACAAAAAGAAGGGCCAAAAGCCATGGATCAGCAGAGAAAGTTGGAAATGTGTTGAGGAGAGAAAACAGCTAAAGGTTAAGATTGAGAATGCCAAGTCAATTAGAATTAAAGATATTATGAGAGCTAAGTATGCTGAAAAAGACAAAGATGTGAAGAAAAGCTTAAGGAGAGATAAAAGAAAGTGGGTTGACGACCTTGCTACATCTGCAGAGGAAGCAGCTAGTAATGGCAGAATGAGAGAGCTTTACAAGATAACCAAAACAATTTGCAATGAAAGGACCAAGGTTGGGAGTGCTATAAGAGACAAGGATGGGAATCTATTAACGGATGAAAAAGAAAAAAGAGAGAGGTGGAAAGAGCATTTCGAGGAGATACTGAATAGACCAGATCCTGTTTTTCCAGTTCCTAACATAACATGTGACCCTGAAATAGACGAAATCAGTACCAGTTATATTACAAGAAGTGAAATAAAAGAGGCATTGATGAAGCTAAAGAATAACAAAGCTGCAGGCAAGGATAATATAACTGCCGAGTTGTTAAAAGCTGATATATGCACATCAGTATTATGGCTTGAAGAGCTGTTCAGAATTGTATGGGAAAAGGAAGTTATACCAAAATCATGGAAGCAAGGACTGATAACAAAAATACCTAAGAAAGGCAATACTACTGTATGCGATAACTGGCGCGGAATAACCTTAACATCCATACCAAGCAAAATATTTGGAAGAGTTTTAATCGACAGAATTAGAAACGGTGTTGACAGTAAGATGAGAGATGAACAGGCTGGATTTAGAAGAGGAAGGAGTACCACCGAGCAAATTTTCATCCTGCGCAACATTCTAGAACAGGTGGCTGAATGGCAGTCAACCATATATATCGCCTTTGTTGACTTCGAGAAGGCGTTTGACTCAGTGCACAGAGAAAGCCTCTGGAAAATAATGGCAGCCTATGGTATTCCACAAAAGATAATATGTTTGATTAAAGCGTTATATGAAGACAGTGAATGTGCAGTTATAGATGATGGTGTGGAATCTGAATGGTTTCAAGTCAAAAGTGGTGTAAAGCAAGGTGATGTAATGTCAGGTTCCTTTTTCTGATGGTGGTAGACTGGGTGATGAGGAAAACGACTGATAATAACAGGAATGGAATTAGATGGAAGTTCATGTCAACCCTTGAGGACTTAGATTTTGCTGATGATATCGCTCTACTTTCATCTACATATCAACACATGCAAACCAAAGTGACCAGGCTCAATCAGTATGCTGCACAAACTGGGCTAAGAATTAATAAGGATAAGACAGAGCTCATGAAAGTTAACAGCAAATGTGCAAACAAAGTTTATATCGATAACCAACAACTAAATGAAGTAAACAAGTTCAGATACCTTGGTGCAACAGTAAGCTTACAAGGTGGTGGCGAGGAAGATATCCAAAACAGAATCTCTAAAGCAAGAGTAGCATTTATGAAATTAAATAAGATATGGAACTCAAGCACATTCTCAATATATACAAAAATACGACTGTTTAACTCTCTTGTTAAGTCTGTACTCTTGTATGGTTGCGAGACATGGAGAGTTAATGTAGCAGATAATAAAAAGCTGGATACATTTATGTTCAAATGTTACAGGAGAATTTTGAAGATCAGATGGCCATATGTAATATCTAACGATGAAATACTGAGAATCACTAAACATGACAAAATCAGCACTGAAGTAAAAAAGAAGAAGGTGGAGGTCGATTGGTCATGAGCACTATTAAGCACTGTGTGACAGCTATGACGTGGAAACCAGAGGGAGAAGGAAAGTTGGTCGTCCTAGAACGACCTGGAGAAGGACAGTCGAGAAGGAGAGGAATGTGATGGGATGGAGCTCATGGACAGAAGCCAGACAAGTTGCAAATAACAGAGTCCAGTGGAGAGAGTGCACTGCAGCCTTATGGGCCAGGAGGCCTGAAGAGACTAGGTGAGGTGGACAGTGCTACTCATAGCGCCCTCTCTCAGTACTTCTTAAATAGTGTGCACGCTGCTTCACGCTTAAACCATTTCCGAAATAATCTCGATACGTACAGTGTATGTATAATTGTACACTGTATGTATGTAGCGTGGGGGCAGTTATGCGTTAATTTTTCGGTGGCCTTGAGATGTTCGATTTTTCTAACGTGTGGAAAATCTGAAAATCACTGATGTAAGGGCGCGAACCTTTCATAATTGATCTGTTTTGTCCTGCTTAGTTAACTACTGGGTATAAATATTGATTTAAAAAAATACTAAACATTATGGCTGTATGACTTCAATATTCTCGTGTGTTATAAATGTATCTATTAATAGGCATGCTGCCGGACTGTAACACATACTGACTTTTTTTGGAATATGAGGCTATGACATCACAACTAGTCTAATTTCATCCGTTTCTACACAAATGACACCAAACTTTAAACTTAGATAAAATCTAAAGTTGTGTAAAAAATTACACAACAGCTGTGTGCATAATGCATTTAGCAAAATGTTGTGTAGAAATAATACAACATTGTGTAAAAAACAGTTACACCAATGTTGTGTAAAACTTACCACTCACCTGTGTAAAAACAACACAACTATGTGTTTAATAGCTGACACAATAGTTGTGTAAAGCGAACACCATACCTGTGTTATATAGGTAATTAATAGTTGTGTAAAATTGACAAATTATTGTGAAGGAAAGGTCTCAAAAGAGATCCTATTAGGAATCATTCCAAACCCATTTAAAATAATTTATCAGTATAACCTCTGTAACAACTTTTGCTGTATGTCAGAGACACTTTCCATGGTGTGACCAAGTTAGTGCTTATTTTGAAAGTTTGTGTTCGTTTATGTACAGATGTAAGTGAGATTCCTTGTGGTGACTGTGCCGGGTATTTTCTCCGACCTGAATGATTTCTTTTAACACGCTTTCCTGATCAGGTTCCCCTTCTGGTCTTATGATGAACATATTCAATTTGTACTTCATGCAGTTTGTTAACAACCCTAAGAGAAAGCTCACTTACTTGACAATTCCTTAACTATCTTAGTTGCAAAGTAGAGTATATTGGCTTGGAATCTGATTTAGTTGTCATACTGGCCAGATTCTGGTTTGAAGAAACCAATTCTTTACAAATTAGAAGTAGATGAAGCATAGTGAAGAGAACCAAAAGATTAAGTCCTGCTTGGATGAACATGTTCCCATAGCACTTCACAAGTGGGCAAGACTGAAAAGCTTATCTCAACTAGATAATCTAGTTAAAATCAGCACTTTCCTGGAAAAAAATCAATACAACCAGTTACACAAGCATAGCGTGTAGATTTGAGGCCTACTTATCCTACCAAAAACAGCAACAGTTTCATATGGAAAAAGTGATTCCTAGTTGTTTGTCCATATTTTTCAAAAATGAAGCTCACATTTAATTCCAATGGAAGTCACTTCGGACAAAAAACAATTGTACAGCAGTTCTGTTAGTTAATGGTTCTTACTTACTGAGAAAGATGCATTTATTTAGCATCATTTTGGAGAGTTGCCTGCATACGGCGCATCATCACATTGGCAAGCAGTAGCATTATATTATATTGTATTGTTTTGTATTGTATTGTATTGTATCGCATCGCATCGCATGGTATTGCATGGCATGACATGGCATGGCATTGCATTGCATTGTATTGCATTGTATTATATCATATTGTATTGTATTGTATTGTATTGTATTGTGTTGTGTTGTGTCGTGTCGTCGTGTCGTGTCGTGTCGTGTCGTGTCGTGTCGTGTCGTGTCGTGTCGTGTCGTGTCGTGTCGTGTCCTGTCCTGTCCTATCCTATCCTATCCTATCCTATCCTATCCTATCCTATCCTATCCTATCCTATCCTATCCTATCCTATCCTATCCTATCCTATCCTATCCTATCCTATCCTATCCTATCCTATCCTATCCTATCCTATCCTATCCTATCCCCATCCTATCCTATCCCATCCTATCCTATCCTATCCTATCCTATCTATCCTATCCTATCCTATCCCATCCTCCTATCCTATCCCATCCTATCCTGTCCTATCCCATCCTATCCTATCCTATCCTATCCTATCCTATCCCATCCCATCCTATCCCATCCCATCCCATCTATCTATCCTATCCTATCTATCTATCATATCATCCTATCCTATCATATCATATCATCTATCATATCATATCATATCATATCATATCCTATCCTATCCTATCTATCCTATCCTATCCTATCCTATCCCTATCCTATCCTATCCTATCCTATCCTATCCTATCCTATCCTATCATATCATATCATATCATATCATATCTATATCCTATCCTATCTATCCTATCCTATCTATCATATCATATCATATCATATCATATCCTATCCTATCCTATCCTATCCTATCCTATCTATCCTATCCTATCTATCATATTATATTATATTCTATATCTATCCTATCCTATCATATCATATCATATCATATCATATCATATCATATCATATCATATCCTATCCTATCCTATCCTTATCCTATCCTATCCTATCCTATCCTATCCTATCCTATCCTATCATATCATATCATATCATATCATATCATATCATATCATATCATATCATATCATATCATATCATATCATATCATATCATTATATCATATCATATCATATCATATATCATATACATATCATATCATATCATATCATATTATATTATATTATATTATATTATATTATATTATATTATATTATATTATATTATATTATATTATATTATATTATATTATATTACACTACATTACATTACATTACATTACATTACACTACATTTACATTACATTACATTACATTACATTACATTGTATCATCGTATCATGTCGTATCATATCATATTATATTATATTATATTATATTATATTATATTATATTATATTATATTATATTATATTATATTATATTATATTATATTATATTATATTATATTATATTATATTATATTATATTATATTATATTATATTATATTATATTATATTATATTATATTATATTATATTATATTATATTATATTATATTATATTATATTATATTATATTATATTATATTATATTATATTATATTATATTATATTATATTATATTATATTATATTATATTATATTATATTATATTATATTATATTATATTACTACATTACATTACATTACATTACATTGTATCGTATTATATTATATTATATTATATTATATTATATTATATTATATTATATTATATTATATTATATTATATTATATTATATTATATTATATTATATTATATTATATTATATTATATTATATTATATTATATTATATTATATTATATTATATTATATTATATTATATTATATTATATTATATTATATTATATTATATTATATTACACTACATTACATTACATTACATTACATTATATCATATTGTATTATATTATATTATATTATATTATATTATATTATATTATATTATATTATATTATATTATATTATATTATATTATATTATATTATATTATATTATATTATATTATATTATATTATATTATATTATATTATATTACACTACATTACATTACATTACATTACATTATATCATATTGTATTATATTATATACAAACCGTCAGTGTACCTTTTCACCGAGGTGACATTTAAGAGAACGAATAAAAGAATGGACATGTTAAGCTCGAAGGTCCCCCATGCCAAGGAGGACAATAAGCGTATTTTGTTTAATTTATCAACCTTTCTACCCCAGATAAATCGGGAAAAGACAGTTCAAATCCTTAATAAAGGTAATAGGCGGGACAGGGATAATTTGAAACAGGAAAAGAAGCTGTGAAATGCCCAAGGTTTTAAGAATTGTAATTTTGCCGATGGGGGTAAGGTTACCAACGGACCACAGACGTAAATTTTTTTTTTAACTTGGGAGGGTAATTTAGGCGACAAATGTTGTCCTTGCAATTATCCATAAAAACTTAAACTTATCAAGAAAACGTGATTTATTAGAAGCAAGAGGGACCCTAATGGAAAAATACTACACTTATTATAATCGACCTTTAAACCTGAAGATCGTTCCATGATTTGAATAATTTCAACAAAAGCTTTCAAGCTTGAATAAGAACCATCTAAAAAAATACAAGTGTCATCAGCATACTGAGTAATTTTCACCTCATTACCTAAAACACAAATACCTCTAATATTACCAGAACAGTTAATCCGCAGAGCAAGTATTTCAACACATAATGTAAAGATATAAGGGCTTAAAGGGCAACCGTGGCGTACACCTCTTGAAATTAAGAAGGAGGATGAGGGGGGGGGGAGAGAAAAAACACTATTACAGACACAGGCAGGGCATTTGAATAAAGAGTACGGATCCATCGATTAATCCCGGTGGGTCTGTAACCAGTGATTTCACAACTGGTTATCAAAGGCCGTGGCCGTCTTCATATAATGTCCAGCACTGGATGCTTTCGGGGCGTTAAACCTTGCTATGCTATGCTATGCTAATACAACTATTATTGAACTTGAACAACTCTAAACAGCTGAAGATAAAATTCCACTCTAGCCTATCGAAAGCTTTTTTCAAAATCGAGTAATAATACAAAACCGGAAATTTTACGCTCAATACAATATTCCAATAAGTCTAAAATAAAACGAGCAGTCACCGATAAATCTCTTTTTAATCAACCTGTTTGACAGTTTGATTTGGATTGATCAAAATAAGAATAACATTTTAGAGTGTTGTGGCTAAAGCTTTGGCGCCAATTTTGTAGTCAATTTCAATGCTTCTTGGAAACTGTTTTTCGACCTACATTTTCATAAATATGTAATGATTTCTTTTTAAGTGTAACTATCAGAGTTGTGATATTGTCGTATCAAATATATTTATTAAGGATGTTTGCTCAGCGTGGGCATTTAACAATTTCCGTCAACCCACATCAACATGAAATAATTTGGAATAATTATAATATAAAAGTAAACGAAAAGATTGTATACTGGTTGATGCATGTAAACGGTGTTACTTGTGTAGGAGATTTGTTTGATGATTATTCACAACCCGACGACGACGACGAGTAAACACACAATTACAATGACGGGGTCGTCGCCTGCGTATTCGGTTATGATAGTGTAACAATGCTATCACGAAACGCTTAATACGACCCGGACGAGAACACAGATACGACGCACGGACAAACATAACATTGACAACCAAGTCAATGTCCACGGCCTTTGATAACCAGTTGTGGTGCACTGGCGTGTTTACCCATCTCAGGCTTGAACCCAGGGCCTCGTGGTTTGTAGACATGTACAACCGCTATACACCACACTAGGTAGACGATATTCACAACCCTCGATGCTTGACCGTTTTATGCAGATTCATTCTCTAGGTTATTTTCCATTTACCATTTTCATGGTCTTGTAGCTGTCATTCCCAGGACTTGGAAAAACAATATGACATCCTTTGATAGGCAGTTTGCTGTTATTGATCCTTTCTTAAAGTTAGCAAGCACCCTTTCTTTTTCATTTCATTTACAAAAGTTTAAAAGGAATATTCCCATGATTTTTTGTAAAATCTTATTTGAAAAAGCGTACTTTTAGAGCCAATTTGGTACAAAAATCAGCTTGATATCTTATTCCGTTAAGGAGATTTAGATTTTTAAAGATTTCCCAATTGCATTTTAAAGTTTTGGTATAGTATGATGAATTCGTGTTTGATAATGTCATAGAGACAATTCCATTGCAAATATGTATTTCTTTGCGCGTGATTTGGTTGTTTCTGTATGATTAGAAGCAATTTTCAAAAAGTTATTGAAGTAGGGTATATTTGGCAATGTATATAAATACCTAACTTTCATCAATTTATTTTTCTAGTAGGTTTTACTGATAAAAAGGATGATAGATTATATTGAAATACATCAACTTTGTGGGAAAATGTGCTGCTGTGATGTCATACTAAGCATTAGGAAAATGCTTAGTATGACATTACAGCAACACATTTTCCGTGTATTGGCATTTTTTGTGAATCTTAAAATTTGAATATCTCCTGGTAGGAATAACATATCAACATGATTTTGGGACTAAATTGTTTCTAATATTTTTCACTTTCTTATGAAAGGCTACAAAAAACATAGGAATATTCCTTTAATTAAGTTTATTGTTTCCTCACCCCGTGCCTTGGGAAATGGAAAAGCGAGTTTAATTTTAATCATAACCAATGGCAAATTGTGTTTATGACTCTTTTTCTTTCGCTGAAGGAAACTAAATTGCATTACTTTCAATTTCGCTTCATCCATCGTATATTAAGCACAAACTATTTACTCCATCGTTTACTGAATCTTAAGGATAACCCCATGTGTATGTTTTGTAACACAAATGACGAGACTATTGATCATCTTTTTTGGGCCTGTGGGGCGCCCTCTAAGTTTCTTCTTGATGTTGAGCAAAATATTTGTTTTCACGAAACAGGACATCTTTTTTGGTTATAATTTTTATACAGAAGCATCCTATAATTTTCTGATCTTTCACCTTGTGAAGAAATGTGTTCTGAGCATCCGCAAGTTAATGAATTGTATGTAAATTCAAATTCCACCTGCAGACCTGCAAGTTGATAAATACGTCTGAGTTCTTCAAAAATCCCTTTTAAAGATTTTAAATCCGCTTTTAAAAACTGCACTATGCTCTTTGGCCAAGTGGTTTTCTTATCTTTTTATAAAACTCTTTTCAACTTTTACATCCTCTTGTAACATGGCATTCTTCTCCCAATTACACCCTGGCACTATTATCTTTGTATACACACCGTGTCTTTTTCCTATAGCTTTGTTGTTTACAATCTTTAGTGTTTGTTCACTGATATGCTACAGCGTGGTCTTATAGATCATCTGACCCTTACCATTCTTTTAACTAGTGCTAGTAACTTTACTTATTACACTATATTCTTCTTTAAAACTTCTTGCAATGTTATTTTGGTGCAGCCCTAGATGGGATTATGTGTCACTGTGTACTTTCGCTAGTTGCATCTTTTCAAAATTATTACATATCATATTATATTACATTGTATTATGTTTTGTTGTATTGTATTGTATTACATTGAATTGCATTACTGCATTGTATTCTAACGTATCGTATGGAATGGTATTGCATTGTCGTGTCGTGTCGTGTCATTTCATGTCATGTCATGTCATATCATATATCATATCATATCATATCATATTATACTATATTATATTATATTATGTTTTGTTGTATTGTATTGGATTACATTGAATTGCATTACTGTATTGTATTGTATCGTATCGTATGGAATGGTATTGTATTGTATCGTATGGAATGGTATCGTATTGTCGCATCGCATCGCATCGCATCACATACGTTATCACGCTATGTTATGTTATGTTATGTTATGTTATGTTATGTTACGGTACGATACGTTACGTTACTTTACGTTACGGTACGGTACGTATGTTACGTTACGGTACGTATGTTACATTGAATCTTGTCATTTACTGAATTTCTGAGTTTCCGGGGGCTGTCATTTGCAGCATATTCTCCCTCCCGAGAGCCTCGGGAGGGAGAAGGAAAAAGGGGGTAGGGGGAAGAGCTTTGCATGTTTAATTTTGTTGTTCATACATGTACAAATTAAGTCATTTGCAGCAAACATTCAATATTATATAAACTTGGTAAATACTGAATTTCTATGAGCTTACGTGGTTTATGCTTCCTAAGACCCCTTGTGAATTTTTGATTTTACCAATCACTTTGCTGAGCAATGTTAAATGATAATCTTAATGAGAAAATTTGAATTGAATTGCCCCTAAGCAATAACAAATACATGAAGTCAAAATCATGTGGAAATTGCTGATGAAAAGTTCAAGATAACTAAAACAGTGGGATTGATTTTGTGTCCATAAACAGATCCAGGCAGGAGCTTAGAACAAGGGGTCGGAATAAAAAAAAATATTGGGCACAATATTAAAGCAAAGTTATGTAAAAAAATGTTGCTTAATTTATGACAAATTATAGATTTCCCCCGTTTACGGGAAAGGGAGGAGATTTATCCTTCCTCTATTTTCTTAGGAATATCCCCATTGGAAAAGTGCCCCTTTCTACAAATGTAGTGCCCCTTTTACTTTACTTTGTTCTTTTCGGCGCACTTATTCTATCTACAGATCGGGATGGAGAACATGCATATTACTTGAAAAATGCCCTCTAGGAGGTCGTGCCCACATTTTTTCGAAAGCTTCATAGACATACACAATTATACAAATCCCCTCGGCACTGATAACTCACTTGCCACCCCCCTGTTCCATTCCACTGCCAATGTACCGCATGCAATCACACATTAAATCCGGATCTGCAATTCCACCACATTACCAACATACCATCACAACTGAAATCCAGATGCCACCCGACCACATGATGTTCCACGTGTCATTTCACCCTGTCCTACATACCAACCGACCGTCCTATCCAACATGCCACCCAACTTTATTTCCCACATGACATCACACCCTGTCCTTCATACAATCCCACCGTGTCCTCCCATCCCTCCCACCCCTCCTCCCTCACATTCCCTCCCTCCCATTTCCTCCCTCCTTCCCACTCCCACTCCACCTTGTCCTCCCACTCCCTCTCTCTTCCTCCCCACTCCCTCTCTTGCTCCCACTCTCCCTCCCACTCCTCTCTTGCTTCCACTCCTCTTGCTTCCCTCCTCCTTGCTCCCTTTGCCTCCCACCCTCCCTCCCAATCCCTCCCTACCACTCCTCCTTCCTCCCTCCCTCCCTCCCACTCCCTCCCCTCCCCTCACATTCCCTCCCTCCCATTCCCTCCTCCCATTTCCTCCCTCCCATTTCCTCCCTCCCATTTCCTCCCTCCCATTTCCTCCCTCCCACTCCACCTTGTCCTACATGCCTCACTCTCTTCCTCTTCCTCCCCACTCCCTCCCACCCCTCCTCCCACTCCCTCCCTCCCACTCCCACTCTTGCTCCCACTCCTCCCTCCCACTTCCTCCCTCTCTTCCCTCCCACTTGCTCCCACTCCCTCCTCCCTCCCTCCTACCACTCCCTCCTCCTCCCACTCCCTCCCTCCCATTCCTCCTCCCCTCTCCTCCTACCACTCCTCCCCACTCCATCCCACTCCCTCCCTCCACCCTCCCTCCCACTCCCCTCCCTCCCTCCCTCCCACTTCCTCCCCCCACTTCCCCCCCCACTCCCCCTCCTCCTTCCCTCCCACCCCCTCCCACCCACTCCCTCCTTCCCACTCCTTTCTCCCACCCCTCCCTTCCACTCCCTCCCTCCCATTCCCCTCCCACTTCCTCCATCCCATTCCCTCCCTCCCACTGCTTCCTCCCTCCCACTGCTCCCTCCCTCCCACTGCTTCCTCCCACTGCTTCTCCCCTCCTACTCCCTCCCTCCCATTCCTTCCCTCCCACTTCCTTCCCCCCACTCCCTCCCTCCCACTCTCTCTTTATCTTCTCTTCTATTCTCTCTCCTCTCTCTCATTGACGATCATGGCCCTTCAGTCACTTCAATTTAGAGCTAAATGCATAAACTTATTGTTACTGAGGCTGTTGTTGGTTTCCCAGTTGTTTAAGCTTTCAACATATTTAACTCGCTGCCTTCCTCTGCTTCTTTTGCCCTCAATTTTCCCACATACTGCAAGCTGTTCCAACCCACCCTCACGATAAATATCCTATCCATACAACAAAATCAAATGCACTAACAACCCTTTTTGAAAGGGTGTGCTTGTAAAGGGTGTTCTTGTCAAATATATAGGGTAGCAAAGATGGCGGATTTTGATCACAGAGTTTATAAAGATGGTGGATTTTGAGCATGAAGTGACAATACCAATTTATTACTGAGGGCCACGACAGAAAAACAAATCAGGCGCTAAAGTCCTTGAGAGAACATAGGGTCTATACATAGGCTTTAGGACCGAACAAAAATTCAAAGCTGGAGACTGAACAATAACTTTTTGAGGGCTATACGTGTTTGTACCTACTTATCTTCTGAACAACAATAGGCAAAGCAACTTGTTGAACCATGGATGCTCGGAACCGCATGAATGCTCCTTCTAAATATCGGTCACATATTTACATATTTCTTATTCAAGGAAACAGAAGGAGGTTTAACAAATGTCTTGAGGAGAGAGTAAAAGTGTAGGTTTAAACAAGGAGACTTGCCGTGTCAGTGTGTAGGAGCGGAGTTTAGTTCGCGCACAGCGGTTGAGGGAGTAACAAGGAACAACAACTTGGCAAAGGTACAGTATACGAAATTTCAATGTTATCGAATTTTCATTATTCTTTTAAATATCTTATTCAATTATTCTACAATTGATAACGTTTGTAGGTTTGTCATAACAGGAAAATAATGATGGAAGTTACTTCGTTTTACACTTAACTATATAGTTAACTGCTGTACTTCCGCTTTTTTGATTATTTTAAAGGGGTCTTACCAAGAAAAAATGTAATTTATCTTCTGGATTAAAATTTGTCCATTATTACACCTGTTGAAAAATTGATTTCTTTTGTAGAATTAGAACAAAACCGGTTGTTGCTCATTTTCGTCTACTGGAAGATTGGTATATCCAATACAAATTACAATATTTTATCAATCTTAAAGTAAAGGCCAGTTGTCGTCTTCAAAGTACGAGGTAAAAGAAATTACAATCCTGTGTCTTAATTAGTCAAAACACAATGGTACAGTGAGCATTTACATTGCTAAGCCAATCAGTATCGTTTGGAATCAATTGTACGCCGCCACATTTTTATATGATAGATGGCCTTTAAGGGGAGAGGGAGGGGTTGGCTGAAATGGACGATGATTTTTGCTGAAGCAGAAGGCTTTATAGGGCGATTGCGGAGTCTTAAGGGCCCAGGGTCCAACATGGGGCCCAGATCATTTTTATTATTGAGAGGGTTGAACCCAAATCCCCCTCTTTTACAAACACTTCATTTACAGCCAGAGGTTGAAAATCTGCAATTGAAAAGATTATTTCAGACGTCTGGAAAGTCGGATCTTTGAAGCATATAGTTCAGTAGTCCAACATATCCATTTGATATGAAAGAGAACTTCAAAGAAACAAAATGGTGAAGGAAGCGTTCAAAAATCTTATTCCGTTAAGGAGATATTTAAGTTCAAAACTATAAGATCTGTATTAAAATGACTGGTGTAGTACTACTATGAAAAGTTTATTCACCATTTAAATTATTTTTCCTCGAAATTTCTTCAGGTGGTATATTATACATTCCCATATCATAGATTTAGTTTTACTACCAGTACTTTCTCGACATGATATTCCATGTTTTTAAAGGCACAAAATCGCAGGAAAAAATATGATAGAATGCATAAAAGACTTTGAGGAATCTGAGGCGATGACTTCATAACTAGTCAGATTTCAGTAGTTTCTACACAAATGCTACCAAACGTTCAACTTAGATATCTCCTTAATGGAATACAATTTTTGAATGCTGTCTTCACTATTTGTTTCTTTTGAAGTCCTCTTTCATATAAGATAGACTTGCTTGACCCCTGAATTAATCCTTTAATGAAAGAGAGACTGCCAAAGAAACAAAATATAGGAGTTTTGTACCCTCACCTTTTGGTTACAGAATAGAAGGGAGGGGGTAGTCTATATCATTGCAAAATTATATGCTGCTATACAGCTATCGTTCGTAATCATCCTAATTTAGTTTTATTTAAAAAAGTCGTGTGTTGCAACACATTAAGAGTCTTTTAGGGGTATCTAAAAGTTGGAATATGTGAGGTTTCCCGGGGACTTCGCACCCCTTGACACCATGTCGAAAAGGTTAGTGCCCTCCAATATCGAGCCCCTATTTTTCACTTTTTTTGATGGGGGTGGGGTAGTCTGTATCATTGTGAAATTATATGCTGGCCTATCAGATCGTTTGTAATCATCCTAATATAAATAAAAGAGTAGTGTATTGCACACATTCAGAGTCTTTTTGGGGAATATAAAACTTGGAAAATGCGAGGTTTCCCAGGGCTTCTCCCCCAGGATCCATGCTGAAAAGGTCTATGCCCCCACCCAATATTAAACCGTTGGCGGCGCCACTGTATACTGGCCTATCTGTGGCCGTTTGGAAGCTTGTAATCAGGCAAGAAATAATGTCCTTTAAGCAGGTAATTGATCTCCTTTTATGAGTATTACAATTGAACAGATGCATGGAGTATTAACTTTATCATCTAAAGAAGGATACCATAGAAGGGTGTCATTTTAGAAAATGGTATTGGAACGGTAAAGTGCATCATTTTAGTATGTATTTTCCAGAGTCTGAAGCATTTCCCCTTCAGTTCAGATTTGGCAGTTGATGCCTGAGTTGATGGTCACCTGTTATATATGTTGATGCTGTGTAGGGCCCTACCTTGTGACGATTGAAATTAATGTATTCTCTCTTGCTCAAGACCTTTGAGATGGCAGGGGGATGTCTTGGATGTTGTACATCATTAGTAACAAGACTGTGAGGGACAAGAAGTTACAAGAGAAATGAGCAACAAATATTTGAGGGACAGGGGGTAACATTAGAAATGAGGAACAAAAAGAAAGATGAGGGTTAATTAACGTGAGTTCCAGTCGGGCAGGCAGTAAGAAATAGTTAAACGATACCTGAGCATAAGGAATAACTTATTAACCCTATATAAAGAGTGGTATTTTACAAACCGTCAATCCTCATTAGTCGCTTTATCATGTCCAGCAGCAAACTTATCACGCCTGTACATAGTTGTATATATTACATGGGCGTCGCGGACGTTCACACATTGGGGAGTGGGGGTGACAAAATTTGCCCAAGTTTTTTCCAAAGTGCTTCGTCATGGACACTGCTTAAAAACTTCTTTTGCAAATTTCAGAGAAGAAATTTACGCATCATTCCACATTTCATACTCCTTGGGAGATAACATTGCTTCAAATAGGACATTTCACCCGGACGAGAACACAGGTACGACGTCCTAACATCGACAACCAAGGAGATGCTGCTCCTCTTAATATAAACTCCTTTGTGTTGGGTGGAAATCAAGCACATGGTTCATTGAACAGCTGGTAAGGAGTGTAAAAGAGATCACAGTTTTGTGGTTTGGGGAATTAAAAAAAAAGATAACTTTTACTTCAAACGGCTCTGCCCTTTATGAGGGCTGGTCGAAGTGTTCATGGTTTTAAGCAGAACCATTTATAATGTGGCAAAATTAATGTAACATGGCTTTCACATACATATTAATGTTTCCAGTTCCAAGTTATGTATTTTTAATTGTTCGGAACGTGGCATGACGATAAGGCGCAGGGCTGCAGGCTGCAGCCTCTTTTTCTGTGTGTGTATGTGTGTGTGGGTGTATGTATGTATGTGTGTATGTGTGTGTGTGGTTTTCTTTATCAATAAATTATCATTATTATTTTCATTTTTTTCTGCAAAATTTTCGGTCAAGATTTTTTGAATGAAATTTGAGATCATGATTCGAATAAAACTAAATGGCCAGGGGCGGATCCAGAGGGTGGGGTACCGACCGGGATTATACACTTGCCATCTTCGGTGGCAAGGTGCCCCAATTTGACCTAAAATGTGCCTTGTATGTGTGTCATTTTGTCGTGCCCAACCCTGTTCCCCGCACCCACCCGATGCCCACCAAATAAAAACGCATATTTCATTTTAGGTCTAGAATTTGATATATGATTCTTCCTTCAAAGTAAAGCTGATCAAAAGCTAAAAATCGCAGTTTCCGGAGCTTTACTTTTTAATTATTTTCCCTCGAGCTCTCCTCAGGTGGTGTAATAATGATACCCTTCCTACTGCCCTAGATTCAGTTTTACTTCTTTTTCGACATATTCCATCATTTTTAAGCCACACAATCGTAGGACAAAAAATGATAGAATACATAAAGACTATGGAATATGCGGCTATGACATCGTAACTACTTGAACTAGCCTGATTTCAGTCGTTCCTACACAAATGATATAAATCTCCTTAACAGAATGACGGAATAAGAGTTTTTAAATGCTTTCTTCACTGTTTTGTTTCTTTTGAATTTCTCTTTCATAAACTAGACTTGCTTGACCCATTGAACTAATCAATTTTAGCTAAATTTCTGCAATTTTTAACAAAATTTGGGACAAATTTTTTTTTTTTTTTGGTCAATTTTTCAAATTTTGAAATAAATCTTTAATTTAGATAATTGATTGTTTAAATTATCTTTATAAATCGCAATTTTATTTGCCAACCGTGAAAACCGGGAAGGTGAAATCCTCTTGCTCTCAGGCCATATTATCTTATTTTTTTGCACAGCTAAAAAGTGGGGCTAAAGCCCCCTCCCCCCGTCCCGTCTCCGCGGTTCCTGCCACTGGTCACGGCTCTCGCCTATATAACCCCATTTGTGTCATTTCTGAAAATTTGTTATCAACATGTCACAATTTTATGTGATATTGCTAATAAGCCGATAAGGCACATGCTGTCCACATGTCAGCATGTGCGGTGTTGCCATGAAAGGCATCCCGAAGCAGGGAGTTGCCATTGCCCCCTGCTTGAAGACTCTCACGACCAATGTACTTCGAAAAGTTGCTGTGCCTCAGCCAGCCAGTGGAACAAAGTTAATAAAATCTAAGAACTTTTTACGCGAATTTTCCAAATTTTAGCCCAAAATAGTATAAAAAAAAAAATTTGACCTATTTTTGAAGAAATGTTCGAAATTTTGAGCAAATAAAACCCAATTTTTAATTTTTTTTGTTAAAATTTTAATAAAAAAAGTCTATCCAAAAACTAACCATTTTCTAAAAAAATAAATATGCACATTTTTCAGAAAATTTAGATACATTTTTCAGAAAATTTAGATTTCTTTATCTCATTTTTTGGAATTTTTGAAGAATTTTGCTACATGCCTCTGTTCCTACGCTGGTGGTGTACTCCCCTCTCCCCCTTTACTACAAAAAATCTAGTGACACCACTGGTCAATATCGGTGGGCTATGTGACTTTGTTCTTGCTAACACCCCACCCTCCTTTCAAAAGTTCCCGGATCACCCCTCCATGTGCATGAAGACGAAGTTGAACAATCAGGAGTAAAGTTAAACCCCTCCATGTGCATGAAGACGAAGTTGAACAATCAGGAGTAAAGTTAATAGGGACATGTTCCGGAAATACTGTAAAGCTTATTTATTTCTCGACAACAAATACGTCGTGTTTCGGATAAATTAGAAAATGTGATACCATTCTTCGGAATAAAGTAGAAAGTTTAACATGTTTTAAGATAACGATTCAAATAAGTGGGTAAAGTAATATCATTTTTTAGAAAAATCTTAAACAATTATCAAAAAACATCAAAAAAACCTAATTTATGACCATAATTCCGAAAAATGTGAAAGCTTTTAATTAACATCATTTTCGAAATAATCGGAAAATTTGATATGACTTATCAAAATTAGAAATTTTTATAATCTGCTTTGGAAACAGCAGAAATTAAAGATCATAATTTGGAAAAATCCCGAAATTTTAGAACCTGATTCGGAAAAAGCGGGAAATTTTAGAATCCGATTTGAAAAAGTCGGGTAATTTGAAGGCCATGATTCGGAAAAGTCGGGAAGTTTAATAACAGTTTGTTTTGAACAGCTCTTTCAAGAATCCACACGTTTTGCCCAAATATTTAGACCATTTTTCCCCGATTTTTCTTTATTCTCAAATAGTAGGGATAACGTCCCCCTCCCCCCCCCCCCCTCCCATTTACACGCGATGTCCCTGAATATAACATAATGCAGTGCAGAAACCAATATAATATGAACTCTTGTTTAAGTATTGACTGGTGTGAACAGAGTATCATTGTTTAAGATAACCAGACTCAACTAATAGCCCTTTAAATAACGTTTCAATATCCTCCATGCATCAAGGAGGTTCCACAGCTGTAAGGTGGAGGTTCTAAATTTCTAACATCATCCACAAAGGTTTCAAGAAGCAACATGCTGAATAAATGAACGTCTTAAAGGACACCATAATGGCTCTCTCTGCTGATCGATATTTTTCTATCAGGGGACAGATTTCCAGGTCAAAAAATAATCTTTTTTTTTTTTCATTGTAAGTCAAAAGATCCTTTGTCTGTTTGTCGTTTGTGGCTTTAAAACAGTCAGAGAATGCACACTTTTTGGCGTGCCTGGAAAAGCTGAAAAGAGTCTTACATCTGACTGTCTGAAGTGGTTTGGTTTGTTGATGCTTAATTGTTTAACCAGGGAGCTGTAATTTTACAGCTCCCTGGTTTAACGGCATCGCGACAGTCCGAGCCAAATGTGTCAAGAGGGTGCTAAAAATTCACGGTGTAGAAGAGATGGGAGGATTGAGAGGGAGAAAGGGGGAAATAGGAAAGTTAAGATGAAAAGAGACGGGGTTGTAAGGTTAGGTTTAAAAGGGAAGAAAAAGAAGATTAGATATGGTGGAATTGGTTGTTGCTTGATGAAGTGATAATGTTGGAGGAAGGATTGTTTTTTAATAGATCCGAGATTTGAAGGTGGGTGAGGACAGAAGAGACCTGGAGTTTAGGTATAGGGGACAGG
This sequence comes from Chiridota heheva, assembly GCA_020152595.1. Classification (NCBI taxonomy): domain Eukaryota; kingdom Metazoa; phylum Echinodermata; class Holothuroidea; order Apodida; family Chiridotidae; genus Chiridota; species Chiridota heheva. The sequence continues at coordinate 1,217,813 of JAIGNY010001647.1, read as the reverse complement.
TTGAGGAGATATGCTTGATGGAGAGTTCGGTGTTGCAGGTGGGGCAGACAGGGGCAGGGGAGCCAAATCAGAAGTTATGTATACATCAGAACTTATTCATATTCAGCTAAACAGTTAAAAGGCAGGTGGAAGATCTATAATATGGACCTGATAATGTAATTATCAGAGTTCATTGGAATATTATAGAAAAGAGTTAAGGTTTCCAAGTTACGGTTAATCAAGTAAGACCAGATATCGCAAATTTGTATGTAATTCTTTAAAATATCTCCCACATGAATATCAGACGCTCTGCTCTTGCAAGAATTTGTTTGTAGTTATGCTAGAATATGGTTGACAGGCCCGTAGCCAGGAATTTGAAAGGGGGAATTCGTTTTTCGTATAACTTAGGGCACACTTTAATTTCCGGATGCTCATTATTTTATTTTTTTAAATTTCAAAAGGGCACTTTCTCAACAGAAGACGTTTCAGGAATTTGAAAGGGGGTTCGTTTTTCGTATAAAAGGTAAACAATTTTGAAATTCCGGGTGCTTAGTATATATTTAGATTTTAAAAGGGCACTTCTCAACAAAAGGGGGTTCGTTCGTTCGGCTACGGGCCTGTACAATTTGGTTCTAGATATAATTTGGTTGTCAGGTTGTAGGTACGACAAAATTGAAGACTCAAAAAACATTGCTGCACCCCACCAAAGACTTGTGGCAGAAATTTCCCAAATAGTTAACGTAAGCAGATCAGAAAATACCACGGTGGCCCATTCATGCTCACACATTAACATGAACATATATTATGAAGGAAAAGGTAAATAAAATGCGATACCTCCGGCACATGTAAAGGATACTGGTTATCAAATAAAAACAAGGGGTTGTAAAACTCAGTAGAGCAAACATACTTCCTGCACAATCACTTTATTTACAAACATGAACTTTCCACAATTTAAGACTGAACTCCACTACATTCTTGATTGGCGAAGTATAAAACTTGACTGCGTCGCAATTCTTGATTGCGTCATATTCTTGATTGGCGAAGTATAAAACTCGACTGCATCACAAATAAGCTTAAATCCGCTTGCCTGATGGACTGTCAATCAAGACCTACACTTTCCCTAATTATATTACCCTGGAGAAACATATTTACATTTTAATGAGGCGTGTAGCAGAGTCAGAAAATGTGGAAAAGGTATTTTCTCAGGATAAGATGTAAAGACTTATGGACAAGTAAAGGCTTATTTACATTTATTTACGTCATTGGCCTAACAATATTGATCTATTTATTGCACAAACGTATAGCTGTATAGAGCGCTCGCTTCTACAAAAATAATTCCACTCAGCGGCGCTTTACAAACCAGGAAATATTGAACATATAAACACAAATTTGCATATTGAAACACAGGACACTTGCTTACTATGCTATCATTCTGTGCTTTGTATCCATGTAAGGTATTTCATTTGTGAGGTTAATTAAGATGATTAGGTTTACGTTAGGCACTTCTCCCTCATCTCCTCGAGCATGTCGAGAGTGAGGATCCCATGTCTCAACTTCAGTAACATTCTTATCAACATCGCCACCTGCTCTATTCCCAAAACGTTTAAACCCCCTACCACCCCCCAACCCCTGGTTCTCTGGTGACTACAAATCCGCCATCAAGAACAGGAAAAGGACCCACAGGAACTTCAAAAGTAACCCGACCACCCACAACCTCTTTCGCATCAGCCGTGCCAAGACCAGACGCACTATCAAGGACAGTAAAACCAACACTTGGAACAACTTCATCTCTTCTCTCACCACCAACACTCCCACTAAGAAGATTTGGAGAATGGTTAACAGCTTCCACGGTAGGGTGGGCAAGTCTCCCATCTCTCCTGGAATGGTAACCTTCTCACCACGAAAAGGGACATCATTAATCACCTTGCCGCCTCTTTCAGCAACATCTTGTCCTTGGCCAACTACCCTAATGCTTTCAAAACCAAAAAAGCTCACGATGAAGCCCAGAGTATCACCTTTGCCCCTGACAACACCGAGAGCTACAACACCTCTCTTACCCTTTCTGAATTAAACCAAGCCATCCACGACGCTGGCTGCACCTCCAAGGGCCCAGATAACATCCCCTACCAGTTCCTAAAACACCTCTCCAACAAGGACACCACTCCCTACCCACCATTCTTAACTACGTTTGGTCTTCATACTCCGTTCCCCCTAACTGGAAGACAGTTATTATCACCCCGTCCCCAAACCAGGGAAGGAGAGTACCGACCCCTCCGGCTACCGTTCCATCGCCCTCACCAGCTGTCTCTGTAAAATTATGGAAAGGATCATTAACCAGAGACTAAAGTGGTTCCTTGAGACCAACAGAATCCTCTCCCCTCACCAAAGCGGCTTTCCGGAAACAGTCGCAATACCCTAGACCAGTTAATTACACTCAACACCGCTATCCGGGAAACCTTTGCAAAAGAGGAACACCTCATTGCCATCTTTTTTGACCTCGAGAAAGCTTACTTTACATTATCGGCCTCAGATGCCTCCTCCCCATCTTAATTCAAAACTTCCTCTCATCCAGGCAGTTCCAAGTTTGTATTGGCTACACCCTCTCCAACTCCTACCCCCAAGAGGAGGACGTACCCCAGGGCAGCATCCTCTTCTCCACTCTCTTCAACCTGAGCACTAACGACATCGCGGACAACCTTGGCCCCAACATCAAACGTGCCTATCTTCTACTCCTCCCATAGCTTTCCTCTTGTCAAAAATAGGCTCCAACTCGGCCTCAACCGGCTGCAGGACAGCAGGACTGGTGAACCAATAACGGTTTTAAATTCTCCAAAGACAAGACAGTCTGCATGCACTCTTGTCATTTCAACAACTTTCACCCCAACCCGAATCTCGTGCTCAATCGCAATCGCATACCTAAACTTGAACACACGAAGTTCCTGGGTTTAACTCTAGACCCCAAGCTCTCCTACAAGCAACACATCACCAACCTAAAACAGAAATGAAACAGTTCCCTCAACTTTCTCCGCCTCCTCTCCAACACCACTTGGGGTGCGAAGCGACATGCTCTCCTCAAAATCTTCAGCCTCACTATTCGTGCCAAGCTTAGACTACGGCAATATTGTCTACTGTGTCGCTCACAACTCTTACCTCAAGCACATCAACACCATCCAAAATAAAGCCCTCAAAGCTTTGTCTGGGTGCCTACAGGACCTCCCCAATCACAAGCTTTACATGTTAAAGCTAACGAATCCCCCCCCCTCCTCCTACCCCATTCCATTTCTGCTAAGGTGTAGAAAGCTTAGCCTCTCTTATGCTTTTAGAGTCCTCACCAACACCCAGAACCCTGTTTACAACCTCATTAGGTACCCCAATTTCTCCACCCTCTTCCATAGGACCAAAACCCTATCCCCTCCCTTTATCTTACACATCAATTCAGACCATCCCGGCATCAACCCCGCCACTCTTGACACCTTCTCCTGGCCCACCCCTGGGCCACCCCTCCCTCTATCCACCTGGGCCTCTCCACTCATCACAAAACCCAAACCCACCCTAACCTCTTTATCAATCTCCACAACCAAATCAAAGACAACACTCTCAAACTACACCTCCATCTATACTGATGGAACCAAGAAAGGTGACAAGACAGCTGCTGCTGCCGTCATCCAAGACATCACCCTCAGTAGCAGGCTTCCCGGCTACTCGTCCCATTTCTTCAGCCAAGGCAAAGCTTATCCTCCTTGCCCTCAACTTTATTGAGTACTTTCCGCTCAGCCACGTTGCCAATTTTTCCGACTCCCAAGGCTGTCCTTACTTCTTTACTCAATCTTAAATAGGATAACTTCACATCCCACCTCCTCCTCTGAAAACTCCTTTCGGCCGCCCTCTGCAGGAAAAGTATTCTTTTCTCCTAAATACCAAGTCATGTTGGCATCCCTGGCAATAACAGGGCTGATGCAGCCGTTAAGCTTTCCCTCAACCTCCCCCTACCCCATTTCCCCAAACCCTTTCTGTCATCAAACCGCTTATCGCTTCCCTTGTTCGTGACCGCTGGCAAAGCTCATGGGACTCCCAAATTGATAACAAACTCCATATCATGCAGCCTACTATTCCGATCAAACCCGTCACCCACAACCTTTCTCGTGTCGACAACGTTCATATTACCCGTCTTAGAACAAGTCACACCCACCTCACTTACTCCCACCTCTTTATTGCCCCCTCCCAACTCCCTCTGCAACAATTTCCATTGCACCCTCACAGTCCATCACCTTCTCCTTGTTTGCTCCCTGTACAACCTTCCAAGAACTTCCCTTGCTCCCCACAACTCAATTGCCGAGTTCTTCCAAAAAAAACCTGTGGATAAAATTATTTGCTTCCTTCATAATGCTTCCCCATACAACCATATTTAGTCCTCCCTTCCCCCCTCCCCTTTCTATACTTTTTTTCACCCATGCACCTCCTCTCTCGATCCCAGCTTTCTGACTTCTAGTTCTTGTTTTTCTCTCAATCTCACCCTGTTTTCTTTCCTTTCTACCACTAAAATGATCTAACCTCTCAGGCACAATTTGACCCCTGTTGTCGTGGTGCCATTATGGCTTCATCAAACAAACAAACATAAAAATATATATATACAAAAATATATCAATATCTTTTGAAACTTTTTCATGAGAGGCAGGTCAAACCTCAAGGGGCAGGGCGTATCCCAGTGGGCAGGGCTTGCCCATGGGGACGGGCGGATCGCCTTGTAGCTAGGGGTTTGAATTATGCCTAGCTTAATATGGGAGCTGCATAAAATGTGTTATTTGTAGGCGTAAACAGGGGCGGTGGAAGGAGGAGAGGTGGACCTGGTCATTTAACCCCCAAAGGAAAAAGTTTATAAATTTGGCTAAGTGGTCTATAAATTTGGCTAAGAGGTCCATAAATTTGGCTGAGAGATCCATAAATTTGGCTAAGAGGTCCATAAATTTGACTAAGAGGTCCATAAATTTGACTAAGAGGTCCATGAATTTGGCTAAGAGGTCCATGGCTAAGAGGTCCATAAATTTGGCTAAGAGGACCATGGCTAAAAGATCCATAAATTTGGCGTAGAGGTCCATAAAAGAGGTTCATAAAAGAGGTCCATAAAAGAGGTCCATAAATTTGGCTAAAAGCTCCAGATTTTAAGGCAGTTACGTATTGTGTTTGCTCTTCAGTAATTGAGCGTCTAAATAATTTAAAATAAGACAATTTTGACACAATTTCATTTTGGAAAAAAATAAGTCAGCAACACTTTAATTCGGTCTGCGACCCCTGAATACAAATATGTAGCCACACCTCTGTTATTCTATGCATTTAAAAGATTAAGTGGTCAAGTAAATTCATCTTATATGAAAGAGGTCTTCAAAAGAAACAAAATGATGAAAAAAGTCTTCAAAAATCTTATTCCGTTAAGGAGGTATTCAAGTTTACAGCTCTGATTCTGTATAGAACTGATTGGTGTAGTTAGTCTATTATGGAAAGTTGGCGTCTTCATCCTTTCAAACTTCTGTCAGACGGTGGCAAAATGAACAAAGCACGAATAAATTTAACCTCTTTTACCCCAACAACCCAAGGACATACACAACTCCCCTCCTAATTCCCCATTCACCCGCATCCGCCACCAGTTCAATGCATTTAAGTCCCCTTGGATTAGTTTCACCAGAAATCTGCTATCTATAAAATACAAAATTCTGGTCCAGTTCAAAAGTGCAATGCACTTGATTGCCCGTGGATTAGTTTCAGCACGTTAATAGTTCGCAGGTGTCATGCATGATCCCTACTCAATTCTATTGTCCTAATTTGTATTCGTTCTTGTCTTTAGAAATGGCTCTCAATATAAAACAGGATCTCCTTTAAAATGTCCGTTTTATTCAAAGCATAGAGTGCTTCCTTGCATTACCTTCCTTGCATTACCTTCCTTGGACTAGTTTTCCCGTCATCATTCTTAAAATTACAAAATATAATAACAATACAAATTCATATAACCTTTCCACAATCTCCAAAATCGCTTAAACTATGTCTGGAACATATGCTGTTAAGAGATCTGGCTGCTACCCGTCAGAGGCAGGCACGTAGTCAAGAATTTGAAGAGGCGGGGGCGGTGGAGGGGAGGGGGTAGTTGACCTGTATACAGAAATGTTGGTTGTCAGAATTGTGTACTGCGTGTGCCAAACGGCGTGGGGTTCAGGGGCCTGCGTAAGGGGCCTGCTTAAGCGGCCTGCGTAAGAGACCTGCTGAAGGGGTCTCTGAAGGGGCCTGCTTAAAGGGCCTGCTTAAGGGGTCTGCTTAAAAGGCCTGCTTAAGGGGCCTGCTTAAGGGTTAGCTTAAGGGGCATGCTTAAGGCCCCTGATGGCTTCCACGGGCGAAGCGTTGGTGGTAGACCAATCCCTGCGTTTTACGTGCTAGTGGTCGTAAAACCAGTTCATGGAAATACATTTTATATAAAAAAAATGACCAGACCAAATAAGATTCTCTTTGATCAGTACGGGGAAAGATATTAAGTCGGAAGAATTTTTCGAGACTCAATCGGGGAATGAGAGACAGAATTGATAAATCTTCAAGACAAACTTTTTTTTCAGCCACGGAAATGATACAAAATGTTTTGATGATATCTTCTCCTGGGACTTTTCTAAATTTTGAAATTATAGGAAGAAAAAAGAACCTATTTCACTACACATGAAAACATGCGCGTGTCAGTCAGACGTCAATCAATTCGAAGGTAGGCCTACAGCAAAACAAAAAGAGAGGAAAAATTTCTTTGATATGGGGCAGTTTAAAGCAACAGAAGACGACGGTTTTCCGAACTTATAAAACATTGATGACACGGTCGATCTTAATTTTCTCGCCAGCATGGATGTACATCAAGGCTAGACAGGTTAAACGTCTTTCACTTGTCCTGTTCCTGAGATGTTTTCAGCAGTCGCAATGATGAAAATGATCTTTCAAGTGTTGCATTTGATATTGGTAGAACAGCGGCAATGTTTAGTGACGCATGGATGCAGGGGGAAATATCGATGTTACGTGCTCCCACGGCTCTCCCTCCCCAGGCTACGTGCCTGGTCAGGGGGCCTCCCCCACCATAAGAAAATATGAAATCAATAGTTCACATGTATGCTCTATCCCTGTATCAATGCAGCAATTCTCCTTCCCAAAGTGGAGGGGGCACTGGTCATACTTCCCCCCTCAAAGGATAGGCTGGATAGGGGTACAATGTTTTTAAAAACATGTATTTGTTTGGATGCCATGTGGGACATCGGATGGTATACAATTAGGATATGGAATGGGACACCATGTGGGACATAGGGTGGGGTGCCATCTAAGATGTATGTGTTGGTTATCATGTGAGATATTAGATGGGATGGCATGTAGGACATAAGGAGGGATACTATAGGACATAAGGTGGGATGCCATACGGGACATAATGTGGGATACCGTGCAGGACAGGAGAGGGATGCCACATGCGGGGCATAGGGTAGGATGCTACGTGGGATACATGGTGGGATGCCATTTGGGACATTGGATGCCATGTGGGACAAACGGTGGGATGCCACTTTTAGCCCGACTATTCGAAGAATAGTAGAGCTATTCTACTACTCCCGGCGTCGGCGTCGTCGTCGGCGTCCGGTAAAGTTTTAGTCAAGTTTTGGTTAAAGTTTTGATTAAAGTTTTCATAACCTAAATTATGAATTGTGTACATTCATGTGACATGGCTTGGCATAGAGGTAGAGGACATGGGGACTGATCAAATGAGCATGATCAGAGGGTTGTGTGTGCATGCTAATTAGCTTATTTGTATAACAATGAAAATATTTGTCAGGTTAAAGTTCTGGTTAAAGTTTTCATAACGTATGAATGGTGTACATTCATGTGACTTGGCATAGGGACTTGGCATAGGACATGGGTACTGTTCAAATGAGCATAATGGGGCGGGGGTGTATGGATACTAATTAGCTTATTTGCATAACAGTGGAAAATTTTGTCAGGTTAAAGTTTTGGTTAAAGTTTGTATAACTTATGTTATGTTAAGTTATGAATAGTGTACATTCATGTAACTTGGCATTTGGGTACTGTTCAAGTGAGCATGATTAGGGGTTGTGTGGCATAGGAGCACTGTTCAAGTGAGCATGATTGGGGGTTGTGTGTGCATACTAATTAGCTTATTTGCATAACAATAACACTATTTGTATCTATGATATCTCTTAAATTACAGTGGATGTGGGCATTTTATTTCCACAAACGATCATAAATGTGAAGAGCATTGTCTACACTTAATGGTGAGATGAAGTGTGGATATTAATCAGGTTATTTGCATAACAATAGACTTTCTTACAAAATGTTTAACATTCATGAGCGCATAACATAAGTTATGGTGTACATTCATGTAACTTGCCACAGGGGTGATGACATGGACACTGTTCAAATAAGCATGATTGGGGGTTGTGTGTGCATACTAATTCGCTTATTTGCATAACAATGAAAATATCTGTATCTATGATATGTCTTAACGGGAGGGGTGGTTTTGTTTACACAAATGATCATATATGTAAAGAGCATTGTCTACGCTTAATTGTGAGGTGTAATGTGCATCTTAATTAGGTTATTTGCATAACAATAGAATTTCGTAGAAAATATCTAACCTGAGATAATAACTTGGTACTTGATACAGTTGTAAGTAGCATCGATACTGTTCAGTTAAGCATTATTGGGGGTTGTGTGTATATACTAATTAGCTTATTTGAATAACACTGAAAATATTTGTATCTATGATATATCCTTATATAAACTGGGTGTGGGGATTTTATTTTACACAATTATATGTGAAAAGCATTGTCTACACTCAATGGTGAGGTATAATGTGCATTTTAATTAGGTTATTTGCATAACAATTTTCCCCTCCACTTTTTCATCTGTCAAATTATAATTACTCTTAACTAGATTATTTTCAAGTACTTTCCTGGCGTATCTAATAGTTTTAATTCCCAAAATCACAGGGAAAAATAGGGAGAATACATAAAGACTCAAGATATCAGGATGTAATGCCACAACTATATAGTAGTCAGATTTCAGTCGTTTATAAACTAATGAGACCAGACTTTTGACTTAAATATCTCCTTAATAGATTAATAATTTGAAATGCTTCCTTCATCATGCATTTTGTTTCCTTTCTTAGTTTCTCTTTCATACAAGGTGAATTAACTTGACCACCGAACTAATTCTTTAATATGAATAGAGAGGATAGTTAGGTAAGTAAATGACGGAACAAATAACAAATAATTTTATTATGCCGTAAGGATACATTGTTCATATTTTAATATTCCATTGACATGGGCAAGTCATGGGTCTCTCCTTTCTTTGTGACTCAATGGATATAATGAAAAGAGGTGTTTCATTTATAAAGATTTCTTTATGCTTTCTGAGTTACTGGGTGAGGTAGTACCCTCACCCAAAATGCCTGATACAACTCCCAAGATATTTTAAGGCTTGCAGTAAAATTTGAAAATCTAAAGAAAGGGGAAAAGTAAGTGCATCCTTCAAAAGCTCATGTAATTTGAAATAACTTCCCCTACCAACCCCATTACCGGCATATACGTCCATGAACAAGCCCATTGTCTACGCTAGCTTTGAATAGTCGAGCATACTGTCCTTCCGACAGTTCTTGTTATAATTGGGGTTGGTCATGCTATGTGTGTCAATTTGCGTTATTTACCATTCAAGTTTTCAATTTTGCCGGAAAGTGGGGACATTGGGGACTTGGCCCCTTTCTCCCAGGTATTACGACCCTGCCCTCTATAAAAAGTCTTCAAGCTCTGATTGGGTATGCAGCTTAAGTTTAAAGATAAATCCATTCGTGCCATTAGGCTCATAAGGCCGATGTTTATCCTGGTTTCCATAGCACAAGCGAATGTAGAGTATATGACTCCCTCTGGGCGGGACGCCAGTCCATCGTGATTTAAATCCCCAACAGAGCTGGTAATCATTTTACAACTGAGTGGACTGAAATCCAAGTGTCTTGCCCAAGGACACACTGCAGCAATCACGACGGGAATCGAACCCAGTACCGTTACTGACAGAAAATTAAGAAATATTTTTTTACTTTCATTCTTTCATAGTTCAATGGCAAACGGCGCAGACACAGCACAGATCATCATGGAGGACAAGTCGAGTCAACAGAGCAACACTCTCAGAAATATCGCGGTTGCCGTGATAGTATCGTGCGTTGTGGCGATTGCTGCTCTTATCGTCGCCGTCGTCGGTATCAGCAGACAATCCAGCATCGTTGTCAACCCGTCCGGTGGTAGTGATAGTGGTGGTGGTAACTGTGAGTGTATTTTCGGACGCTTATTTTTTCTGCTAGAACAGGGGGAGAAACAAGGGAGGGGGGGGGGTGTGCAAGTCACATTATGAAATAATAAAATATCTGGGGGAGATTCAGTAAACAAAGTAAGGCGCAAGTCAACTAAATCACTGACTGACTGAGTGACAGATTTGATATGGTCAGCCGTGATACGTGCCTGAGAAAAGTCATTTATTTCTGTTGTAAATAATGTCTTCAGTGGTAAAACATGCTGTCTGGTGCATCGGTAAAAACCGTTCAAATAGTAGGCTTATCCTCTCAAATGGAACTTTGATGAACAGGAAAGGAAGAACAGCCTCTTTCAATTGAAAATGACAATTAACAATGATACACAAACGCACTTTAATATGCCCTCTAAAAAAATTAAAGGTATTTGGATGTCAGTGTTAAGGCATCATTAGCTAAACAATTTAAATTGAATTAAAAACCATCGTGTAGTAGCAACATATGTTGTCATATTAAATATCATCACATTGACCATTTTACAGTATTTAAATCTCATGCATCAATTTCCATATTTTATGCTAATTCGGTGAGTACAAGAACTTGGTATGACACCTTGGTATTTTTTTTTGGAAATTGTTTTGTTTTTAAAATGTCTATCATTATTTTTTGAAGCGGTGCAGCAATCATAGCTATGCCTCCACATCCCCGCCCCTCACCTCCCTCAAAAAGAAATATTATATACTTTCCCATGATTTTTAGTGACTAAGATTTAGGAAAGATATGCATAAAGAATTATGTTAAAGGATTAGTTCAGTGGTCAAGCATGTTCATTTTATGTAAAGAAGACTTCAAAAGAAACAAAATGGCGAAGAAAGCATTCAAACATATTATTTCGTTAAGGAGATGTTTAAAGTTTGGTTTAATTTTGTGTAGAAACGACTAAAATTGGTTGTGAAATCTACTGAAACGACTATAGTTGTGATGGCATAGCCTCAGATTCCACAAAGTCTTTATGTATTTCATCATAATTTGTCCTGCGATTTTGTGGCTTAAAAACCATGGGATATATCAAAAAGTAGTAAAACTGAATTTACGAAGGTATTTATAATATACCACCTGAAAAAAGTTTGAGAAAAAATAATTCAAATAGTGAAATAAAGAAATAAACTTTCTTTAAAATACATAAAGACTTTAAGGAATCTGAGGCTTTGACATCACATCTAGTCTGATATCAGTCGTTTTTATAGAAATGATACCAAACTTTAAACTTGAACATCTCCTTAACAGAATACGATTTTGCAATGCTTTCTTCACCATTATGTTTCTTTTGAAGTCCTCTTTCATATAAGATAAACATGCTTGACCACTGAACTAATCCTTTTAACGGAATAAGATTTTTGAATGCTTTCTTCACCATTTTGTTTCTTTTGAAGTCCTTTTTCATATAAAATGAACATGCTTGACCACTGAACTGTGATTGCATTGTTACTATCATAACCGAACACGCAGGCGACGACCCCGTCATTGTAATGTGTGTTCACTCGTCGTCGTTGACCACTGAACTAACCCTTTAAGATAATGACATACGTCACATATGTAGCATAGATTAAAAGATGATCAAACTTTGCCAATAATAACCTAAAAACTAAAAGTGCAATTTTCAAAATTCAAAGACTGAAGTACTTAACCAAAATGAATTGCTGCATGGCTCTGGACAAGTACATTTTTATATGATGCATATTGATCCTCTTGAAATTATGATGTTGGCCTTTTTAGTCTTTTCTCTTATTTTCTGTTTCTTTCCTAAGAATTTATTATTTTCATTTTATCGCAGCTTACACATTCCAGAGTGCACCGGCATCCTCAGCAGGTAATCAATAAGTCACATTAATCGATAATTTTACAAAGCGTTTGCTTTTCGAATCTTTTACAGAGCGTAATTTATACTCGAACACGATGGGGTACTGTGAGTGAGTGTATTTGATATCAGGTAAAAAAAAACACACACCCACAAAATATCTTTATGATTAATGCATGTTATATTTTGAACTATATTGTCATACCTCCACACAAAACATAATTTTGCCTTATTTTTTTGGTCACATTGCACTTGTTTACATATGCTTTTTATGAGGAGATGGAGATGGACGGGGGAGGGGGGGAGCTATCTGCTCGTTACAAACTTTAACAAATATATTTTCTCAAATAAGATCATATATTGTTGTCAGCTGTTGTATGAAAATTGCCAGATATCCAACCTGTTGTTTGAAAATGGTCTTCACCTACATGTATAAACTGCCATGTTCACATAGATGAAATTTCTCCCACCCCTTGTGGCGTAGAAAATGTAATAGCTGCTCTTTATTCTTCAATCTCAGGTGGAAGTGATGGCAAGATCTGGCGATTCCACATCGGCCATTTTGGAGGAAACACTCAGTATCTGTAAGTATAGATTAAATCACATTATCTGCAGAAAGTTAATGTGCATGCTTGTAGCTAGAGATCGACCGAATCTCCTCTCCTCTTCCCCTCCAACGGATCCTCAAAAGCTAAAGTGGTCCAAATTTATTTTAAATTTTATTTCGGACAGTTTTCTTCGGTTTTGGGTAAATTTCTTCAATTTTTGGGCAATTTTTTTTTCTAATTTGGGGCAATTTTCTTCGATTTTCGGACAATTGTTTTCAATTTCTTTCATTTTCGGGAATTGTCTTTGATTTTCTAGGAATTTTCTTCAATTTCCGATAATTTCCGGCATTTCAGGCAATTTCCTTCACTACGGGCAATTTTCTTGCATTTTCTTATTTATTTCATTTTCGCGAATTATTTTTCATTTTTAGGAAATTTTGCCGAAACTTTAAAAAGTCACACAAATTTGTAATGATTTCTATCAAAATTTCCAAATGTTCTAAAGTTTCCAATACTTTTATCAAAAGCTCCTTCAATATTAGTGAGTCCAATCAGGAATATCCCTGGTCCGAGGAATGGGGATGTCGTTGGTTGTTTGGTCGGTACGTCGTTGATGGTCAGTTGAAAAGGGGTAATGTTAGATCCGGTGTGATAGTAAATTTTGCCTTCCGTAAATTTGGGCCCCCCGGACCTTATTTCCTAAGAAATGTCTAGTGAATTTAGGCCCCTCCAGACTGAATTTACTAGGTAATTTACTGATGTGTCTGTACGGTTCTTTCAGTTAATTTTGTGTACTGAAGTGATAAGCTAAGAAGTGATAAGAAGTGATAAGCTGGTAAGCCTACGCTAAAAAAGAAAAAAAGGCCTGCTTAACGCAAATCGGCAGTGAGATTTAGTGTAAAGGGTAAAGAAGGGCTTTTTCTTGCAAAAAGGGGACAAGTTGTTGTCTCCAAATTTCATACGAAAGAAGTGCCTGGGCCCAAATTTCCTTTACTGGAGGCCTATGGCTTAATTGTCTTGGGGCCCAAATTTCCTAAGAAATAAGGGCCATAGGGCCAAATTTTCTAGGAAATAAGGGCCGGGGCCCAAATTTCCTAAGAAATAAGGGCCGGGGGCCCAAATTTACTGGGGGATTTACTGTATTGCTATTCCTTGGGTTTAGTTTGATCTACTATTTGTGGCACCATTGGCTGAGTTGGTCGAGGGTTTCTTGTAAGTATCTTGTTGATAGGTGAGTACAAATGCTTAAGGACTAGAGTGCTATGTCGTTTGCAAATTGTGTGGTGGTGCATTTTGGGTGTTGGGGAGGTTGGGGGAGGTTGGCGACATACTGGCTTATAGCCAAAAGTTGATGGAGAAATGGTGGATCCTTGCGGTACTCCTGCAGAGGGTGAGAATGGTTGAGAGTGGATCCATCTGACGTAGTTGATAGGATGTTTAAATGTGATGCTTTGGTGCCATGCACTGTTGAATGTTCTTTCTGCGTCTAGGAAGGGGATGATAGTCTGCTGGTTGAAAATAATTGCAATGCTAATTGATTGGGACAGTAGGAGGAGGTGGTCGTTGGTGGATCTGGATTTTGGGAAGCCTGCTTGTAGGTCTGGGATGAGATGGCTGGTTTCAGCGTTGATTGTAAATATGGATGGTGATTTTGTGTTCTAGAAGTTTCCCCATGGTGTTAAGTAGGCTAATTTGACGATTGTTTTTTCGGTTGGAGTTGTCTTTTTCTGGCTTCGGAATCATTGTGGTAGTAGCTGTTTTCCAGTGCGGTGGCAGAATGCCCGTTGGTTGCTTCGCCTGGAGTGGTGTTTTTTAGTTTCCTTGTTGCTTGTATTATTTCGTCGTCTGTGATGGGGTCGTGTGCGAGTTCCTTCGAGAAGGGGTTAAGGTGTTACAGATGTGTCTGTTCAGCGATGTAGTCATTTTCGGTATTGCCGAGTGTTTTGTTTTGTTTCAATGTCTTCAATGGGTCTTAAAGATGCCTTAATGACGACGATTCTTGATTGAGAGTGATTTGGATTTGTTTTGAAGGCTTTTGGCGGATGAACGTTGAACTTACCTTCGAATGAGCTTTCATATCCTTCATCATTAAAATCTCTGATGTTATTTTGAATAGCTAAACCTCCTCTGATTTCTTTTAGCACTGCTAATTTGTTTTAGGATTTGGCTGAGATTCTATCTATAATGATTGGGGTATAGGAGAGGAAAAGGATTTTCTACGGGTTTTTTTTTCTTTCTTTTTAGGGATGAAGCAAGCGGACAAGTTCGTGGGTACGACTTAGACGTTGTTAACAAAGGTGAGAAACGTTGTTTATGAATTTCGTATGATATTAATCTGTTAAAAAACAGTCTGGTATGAATGCTAATTTAGAGAATCCGTAAGTTATTTCTTGAAACAACGATTGTAGAAGTTTACAACAGTCTTTTTCCTTTCAGCGTTTTAATTATCATATTCTAAAGAAATTAGTTCAATTGACAAGCACGTTCATCGTAAATGAAAAAGGACAATACATTTTGTAACAAAACTGATGGACTCGAAAACGTTTAAGAAAATATGGTAGACATGACTGAAATGAGACAGGCTGTGACATCACATTCTCATATTCCTCAAACATTGTGTGCTTCTCCTGAGAGAGCAGGGGAGGCAGGAAAGACTTAAAAGAGTCTAGTAATGGGAAACTTTGAAGAAAATATTTTTTAGTATACCCCCACCCCCTCCCCTTTTCACCTCCCGTATAACCTGGTAGCTATACGCTACTGCCTTGGCTATCCCTGGCACCCCATCTCCAGTCCTGGATCAGTCCCTGAATTTTTTTAATTGAAATGAAGACAAGTCTCTAGTACTAAGAGAAAATTAACACCAAAACTGCATTTCACTTGTTTCTACAGTATTTTTTTTTTTTTTTTTAACTTTAAATAGTTTGTCAGATTGCCAACAAGAACTGCATCATTGCATGGGATTTATACGAGAACTGTTGGAATTCCCAAGCAGGAGAACGTCCACGAGGTGGAGTCGGGCTTATGGGTAACTGGTATGACGCTTGCATTGGTAAGTTGTCATTTTTGTAGACACTTGATTGAACAATCAAGGACGTAATCAAGTTTATTATAATTAAAATTAACTGCAATTTTTCCATTTTTTCTTACACCACTAAATTTCAACAATTATTAAAATTTCTGTCTTCATTAAAGGCATATGGACAGATAGCGACTTGATGCAAATGCCCTTTATAAAAACTTAACACAAACACTTTCTTACAAAATCAATCCCTGGCCAAAATATGAAAAAACCTCACATTTTAGGTCTCCAAACGTAGAAATTTTCCATTAGCTTTTCTTTTGCCCTTTTCTCAATCGTTTACTTACTCAATAAATAAAGCATAACTTTCTAAAATTACGTTTATCGGTACCATTTTTGTCATAACAATTTATGCGGATTCTTAATTTTGTTCCACAAATAGTTGTATACATGCACGAACGTTTTGTGAAAGCTATTTACAGAGTAATACTTACATATACACAGCCTGGTGTAACGAGTTGGCCGATCATAAAGATTTAGGCCTACTGGAACTAAACTTGATTCGATATTTCCACTTTAATTACAAAAAAAATGTTACACATTAATCAATAATATTCGTAGTTAGCAAATTTAATTTAAAGCGCCAAAATCCCAGTAAAAGCGGTACAACTTTGGCAAATGATGTTTGATGCAGCCTGCCTTTACGACTGACAGAGGGATTCTCCACAGTGAAAGTTATACATTGTATGTAGGCGCCGGTGCTTATTCCTACGTCACACGTCTTTTTTTTTTTTTATAGTGGTAGGCCAGCCGTTTCTTTGGGTTTAATTTTTCACTTTCTCCTGAATATTTCAGAAACGAGTGGAAATGTTTGATAGAAATATGATAAAAAATGTTCAGAATATAAAAAGGAACATATTTATGGCAAAATCACTACCTGTCCATATACCTTTAATGAAATGTTCAGAATATAAAAAGGAACATATTTATGGCAAAATCACTACCTGTCCATATACCTTTAATGAGATGTTCAGAATATAAAAAGGAACATATTTATGGCAAAATAAATACCTTTAATGAAATGTTCAAAATATGAAAAGAAACATATTTATGGCAAAATTGCAACCTGTCCATAAACAATGTATTCAAACTTTGTGATGAACCATAAATTAAAATAAGTTTACTTTAGAACAGTAATTAAGTTGTGTTCCATTGTGCATTTTGAAATAGTGTACACGCTGTGTCACGCTTAAGCTATTCCCGAAATAAAATACGTACGTTTGTATAATTATACACTGTATTATGCATGGAGGAGTGTCTGGGTAGTAATGCTTGATTTTTTGTGTCCTTGAGATGTTCGATTTTCCAACATGTGGAAAATCAGCACATCGGTGATGTAAAGGTGCGAATATTTCATGAACAGTTGTTATGAGCTGGTGAGGGCGACAGTTGTTATGAGCTGGTGAGGGCGAAGGAATTTGTATAGTTTTGAGATTCCATTGTTAAGCTGTGGTATTTTCTAAATTCTTGTTCTGAACTATCCGTCTTAACATAGGATGGCTGCAAACCCGTGACAGAAAGCGAACCTATGATTTTAGCAGTGCCATTGGCAAGGCTTATCCTGTGGGTTTGTTCGTCAAAGCTGGCACTACTCTTGCTGGTTACCCAAGCCTCGCTAACCGCGTTGTTGGTCTTTTGGATGGATGGTATGCGGATGAACACTGCTTGGCACGTTACAGTCAAATCATGGTAAGGGATGCACTTTTTCATCTCACCGGGTACACGGTCGTCCTGTCCCTTGGTGATGCATACTACCAGACTACATGATAGATGAAAATGTGCCTAGTATCATTTGCCTTCAGGAAACCTTTTTATCCTCTACTGACTCTATCCCCATTCCCGGGTACTCGGGGTCACACATTATTTCCCAGAACAACAGAGAAGCTTCTGGCGGCTCTTCCATCTATGTCAGGAATGATATCCCTTCTATAGCCTCATCCCTATTCACTCCTACCTCCAAATCTCTTGCCGTCTTGTAAACTTATAGAAAATAATTACGATTTGTTACCTTTACATTCCATCTAACTCACCTCTCTCCCCACTGACCTTGACAACCTCATCTCACAACTTCCTAAACCCTTTATCCTCATGGGCGACTCAATGCTCATCCAAACTTCGAAAACATCGAGTCATCACAACCTAAACAGTCTCTTCAACGACGGATCTTCTACTTACACCCGAGAACAGGCACCTTCACTAGCATCGATCATTCCATCTGGGACCCCTCTCTTCAGCTCTTTATGTATAGTACTCGCTTTGTGGCGAGTTATCATTTCCCATCATCATTTCCACCCTCCCCCTCGACACAAGCTATCCCACTAATTAGAAATTTCATCATGCAGTTTAGAATCTTTCGCAAGATCACGTTTATGCAAAATGATATTCCTTCTTTGCGACAAGCCCGTCAATCTCTTTACTTTCAAAATTCTGAAAAACCCTACTTCCTCCTTACCCCAAGAACTTCAGGAATCCGGATGCAATCCTACCTCCCCAAAGTCAACATCAACATTTTCTCTATAGCCAGGCAAACCATCCCCCTACCCCACCTGGGTTATATCCCTCCAGTCTTCCTAGGCCTTGCCTCTTACACGAAAGCTCTTAGCCCAGCCCTTTTTCACTCCAAATACCGCCGAATCAGTAGACATTTTCATGACTACTACTTCCTCTTCACTGACGGATCCACACGGGAAGGCTCCTCCGCAGCCGCCTGTCTCGGCCTCACCCTTTCTTCGAGATTGCCTAGATGGAGCCTCTTACCTATTCTGCTAAAGCAAAGGCTATCCTATTAGCTTTGAACTTCACAGAAATCTCGTTCCGCTCCCGCTTCGTCATTTTCTCCGACTTTTAATCAGTTCTTACAGGCATCCTTAACATGCTCTGGTCTACTGGTCTAATCCACTTACCTTTCAAATCCTAAACAAAATCTACTCTCTCTCTTCCTCTGGGAAGAAAATCATCTCATCTGGATCACTAGCTACGTCTGTATCCCTGGGAACGAAAGGGCCGACAGAGCAGCCAGCAACGCCCTGTCGTACCATATTTCAAAAAATAAATCATCATGAAACGTAAACGTCCCTTTTGACAGAATCTTCCAAATAACAGTGTGTGTTTTTTTTTTTTTTTTTTTTTTTTTTTTTTTTTTTTGGGGGGGGGTTGGGTCTGACACATTCAGATGTGTGTTTGTTTGTTGATGTTTAACGGCACTGCGACAGTCTAGAATCAAATATGCCAAGAGGGTGTTACAAATTTTTGATGCAAGTTTATGGTGTTAGGATAGAGAATTTTGAGAGAAGGAGAGTGGTAGAAAGAAAAAAAGTTGAAAAATTAAAATAAGAAAAAAATTAAGGTAAAGGATAAAGGAAGAGTGGGTGAAGATCACGTGGAATAAGATGCTTTTGCGGAGGAAGGTTATGATGTTGGAGGAGGGATTTTTCTTGTAGAGGTCAGAAATAGAAGTGGAGGGGGAGTGGTTAGACCTCAAGTTGAAGTGTAAAGAACAGGTAAAGAAGATATCAAATAGAATTAAAAAAACACTGCTATTTGGAAGAAACTGTAAAGAGCGACGTTTATAATTTCATGACTATTTTTATTCTCTTGTCAGAAAAACGTCCAGCTATGCCGATGACACTATAGATTTCACGTTATTGTTCATATCATATTCATTTGTCAAAATCAATAATTATTTCCTGATATCAACAATTATTTCTTAAAATCAAGAATTATTTCCTGATATCAACAATTATTTGTTAAAATCAAGAATTATACCGTGCTATCAACAATTAAATCTTGATATCAATTACAATTATATCCTGATATCAACAATTGTATCCTGATATCAACAATTATATCCTGATATCAATAATTATATCCAGATATCTACAATTAATTCCTGATATCAACAATTATATCCAAATATATACAATTATTTCCCGATAAAAACAATTTGTATTATGACATAAACAATTGTTTTCTAAGATATCAACAGTTGTATTTATCCATGATATCAATATTTGTGTAATGATATTAACAATTGTATCTATCCATGATATCAACAATTGTATCCTGATATCAACAAGTATATTCTGATAATATTCTCCGCATACTAATCATATCAATCTCCGCACAGTTCAAGATGCTCAGTAATTTCTGAAATCGAAAACCTATTTTTGTTTCTACAGAATTGGGGATGTTTCCCAGGTCCCGTTTCTCTTGCTCGTAGTCATAAGCATAGTAAGACCACATAACTGTTTGTATTATGCGGCTTTGCTGTATAAATTCACAATTGGTTTCATTTTGCAGAATTTTGATCAGAACGATGCTAACTTCGTGACACATTACCAAACAGAGGGCGACATGGTGAATGCTCTTATATCTGGCGAGGTAAGAAAACAAAACCACTGTTACGATGAGAAACAATAATGATAATAGTTGATTACTTATATAGCGCTTATGTAGCACATACTCTTAAGGAACAGCTTCTTAGTGGATGCGACGCCTCTCTCTCTCTCTCTCTCTCTCCCTCTCTCTCACACACACACACACCCACACACACACACACAGACAGACAGACACACACAGACAAACAGACACACACACACACTCTCACGCACACTTTCTTCCATATTTATCTTCATTATTCATATCTTTTGTATAGTTTTTTTCTTGTGTGTATTTTAGTGTGATTTTATGATTTTGTTCTCACAAATTTCGTGACTTCCCCGCCTGTCCGGCTGGTTAAAATCTCAGGGGAGAAGGGATGGGGGTGTCCTGTTATAGTGGCTTTAGGATATAGGTGTAGATGTTCACTAAGGAAGCCATTTTTAAATTTGCTCGGAGCCACAATTCTGAGAATACCTTACACCTCAAATCTGTTTCTTAATTTGCCTGAGCATCCATCCTGGCTAGGTGGCCATGATACCTCCGCCCAGAGTTGGTGCCCGGGCTTCCGGTCGGAGTTGGTGCCCCGCTTCCGGTCAGAGCTGGTGCCCGGGCTTCTGGCCAGACTTAGTTCCCGGATATCGGTCGGAGTTGATGCCCAGGCGTGTGGTCAGAGTTGGTGCCCGAGCTTCGGCTGGAGTTGTGTCCGGACTATAGCAGCATGCATGACTCCTATCCAGAATTTTTTTTTTTCTTTTCTGGACACCGCTTATAATTCTTATTAATAATAGGTAATAGTAATAGTGAATGAACACCGTGTTCTTCACGCTTCTCTTCTCGAATAGTATTCAGAGAACCAGGTAGGGTGTGATTGTCCTACCATTGGGACCGACGGTTTAATATCCCCTCCGAAGGACGGCGAGCGCCATTCAACCATTGTCACTTCTCTCAACAGCTGAATGGAGAACAGGAGTTGCAAACGACGTAGGCCTACTTCCGCTTTAATGATCGCCGTATCAGTCTGCATAGCTATCATGGAAATACGGGTTAGACCTGACCGAGGCTCGAACCCGGTACCTTCAGTATCCCAGTAGTACGTTCTACCAACTGAGCTACCGGGCTCCTCCTTTGTTTATATATACTAAAACTCCCATCTTGAGTCTGCCCTGTTGTCTGAATTTTTAATAACTCAGGACATCATAGGCCTCCGTTCTAACTTGACGTTTAGAGAGCTTTGATGATGGAATTTTGTCTTTCATTGAGTTTTGGTGTTCATAACGTTTTGACGTTTATAGAGTATTGGCGTTCTGTTTGAAAATAAAAATGCAACTAACAGCTATTAATTTTCTTTATGGACAGATTAACGTCGCATTTGCAGCAAGGACTCCCTACCTACTTCAGTTGAATACCGTCACTTTGATCCACAGTGGTGACTTCAGCGTTAACGAGTGCGTATCCGGAGGACCGTCGCTGATGATGCCCAAGGCCAACACAGAACTGAATGGCTGGTTCAATTCCGCGTTCCAGCGTCTACTGAACAGCAGAGACTACGACGCCATATGCAGGATCTAACAATTGCACATGGTAAGTTGTCTAAAGTGAAAATGCTGTCCTTCTATAGTGGTTAGTTGCGGTGCTATCGGGGGCAAGGAGGAATTAGCCTCCTATGGAATCGCTTCGCCCCCTCTCCCACATGAAACAAAGCTACCTCTCTTGCCCCTGGCATCAAAATCCTGGCGCCGATACTGGCAGTGGTGAGTATCTAGTAAATGGTGGGATTATATGTTCACGCAAACGGAAAGTCTGCGTCTATGGTTTTGTGATATCAAAGTATACATTTTGCAGTACACTGACAATTTTGTTTCAACAATGCGATAAACAAGCCCCAGACTTTTTTGTTTTGTATCCCTCGCCAACAAAGTTGGTAAAGAGGGAAGAAGAGATATAAGCATCTTTACCGTCCGTCCGTCTGTCCGTCGGGCCTCAGCATTGTTCAACTACTATAAAACAAAAGATTGCTGCCCTAGAAAAGGAATTCCCAACTTTTTTTTATGATTTTTGTTTTATATAAATTTGATTTAAAAAATGAAATGTTTAAATTTTATATAAAGAGAACAAATGCAATCCAGACTTGAACAGCAGCAATTGAAGGATTTATTCTGGAATGAAAAAAGTTGAATAATAGATGTACGGCTGAATGGAATTGATAATGAAGTATCTTTTGAATGAATAATACCAACAAAAACTTAAAAGTTGAATAATAGATCTGACAACTGAATGGAATTTATAATGAAGTGTCTTGCAAATGAATAGCAAAAAACAAAAGGTCTTCGCTTGAATAGAGTGGACACATAATAGACTTATGAAAACCTGCAAATTAATCTGTACTGAATTATTTTCATTCTGATTTGGTAGATTTTGAGGTTATAGTAAGGTTGGAATAATAAGTTGGTTTAGAGTATATTTGTAGATGAGTTGATGGCAAAAGGCATGAGTTGGAGTAGTACGTAAATGGGGTGGTAGGTAAATAGGGCATGTTGGGGAATAAAGGATGGTAGGTGAATATAGTATGGTTTATGAACGGGGATGCAGGTGAAGAGGGATGGTAGGTGAATGGGGCATGTTGAGTTGATAGAAGTGAGGGGATGGAATAGGATGTCATGGCATGGGGGCATGGTGGGATAACATGGAAACAGAGTGGCATGGCATATGTGAAAGAATGGCATGAAATGGAAGTCATGTGGATTTCAGGTGGGGTGGGTGGCATGTGGAACAGGGTTGAATAGCATGTGGGATAGCATGGAATGGCCTGTGGAACAGGGTGGGATGGCACTTGGTACAGGGAGGGATATCATGTGGGACATGGTGGGATGACACGTGGTACGGCGCGTGGTACAGGGAGGGATTGCATGTGGGACAGGATGGCATGGTATATGGGACAGGGTGGCAAGTTATATGGTAGTATGTCATCTTGATTGCAGGTGTGATAACATATGGGTCATGTGGTGGAATGGCATCTGGATATCCATGTATGATTTCCTGTAGGGAGGGAAGTAGTATGTATGGTATGGCATGTGGAACATGAGTGGGATAGCAGGTGTGACAGAGGCTTGAAAGTATGCTATTTGCGGTGAGGGGATTTGTATCGTTTGCGATAACTAGTTATAAAATGCCAGCTGAACAATAACACATGAGGTAAGACCAGGTCAAAAACAAGTATAGGCAGAGATGTCCTCCTGCACCAATCGATGGTTCATAGCGGCTTAGGGCTAGAAATGAAATAATCTTCTGCTATGGTGATGAGAGAAGATAATGATGTACCCGGGTCTTGAAAGACTGGGCCCCTTTGTCTTCCCTTACAAAAAATCTAGATCTGGCCCGATATAAATTCCAGATCTGGTCCAGATCTGCATTTATATCAAATCCAGATCTGGCCAGAAAAAGAATTGGGTAAACATAAATTGAAATTTGATCTGGCCAGATCAAATTTGTTCTGCAGTTTCCAGATCAAGTTTGATCTGGGCCAGTTATAATATCCTGATCTGGCTTGTTCTGGCCAGATCAAACTTTATTTGTATATCAAATTATAATTAAGGTTATATCTGGCTTTATCTGACCAGACCAAACTTTATTTGTGTATCAAATTGACTTTCATCAAGGTTTACATCTGGCTTTATCTGGCCAGATCAAATCTTATTTACCCAAATATAAACTGTATTAAAGCCAGATCTGGACTTTTTGTAAGGGTTAAATCTCTCCAACAACACAGTCAGTCTGGGAGACTGTTCCAAGCTTGGACTGCAGTGTGGATGAAAGTCCTGCCAGTGGAAAAGGTTCTTGAGACAGGTTCAGTGAGTGCATGAGTTGGCATTGACAGACATGAAGCGGGTTCATTGTCATCAGTTCGGTTCGCACCGCCAATCGGCGGCCGGGGGACTCAATAAGTCCCACGATCGGGAGACTCAAGCATGCGCACTGAGCTTACAGTGATATATGGAAGCAGCCATTTTTATTGTGTTATTTCAGTCATAGACGCTTATCAGTTGTTTCATTAAAGGTTTGTAACAAGGTTTGTTTTGCTCATGTTTAATTTCGCGAAAGTAAAACAACTTTGTTACTATCACGCAGTTATTGCTTAATAATTTTTACAAATCCCCAAGTTATTTCACGTAATTTTAGAGAACCTTGTTAAAGCGCGTCTGCCTAACAGCAACACATATTAAGAATTCATCACTTTTCTTCAAATTTCTTGAAAACCGCCCGGTGAATTTCAAAAGCGCACGGTGAAAAGATAATTCATATGCCATTATTTCAAATCGTGAAGGAAAATTTGAGCCCTTCGCAGTGGTTGAGTTCCCCGCGCTCGAAATGTGTCTGATTCTTATGTTATTCCTATACAAACTTTGAATTTGGATAGATGTATTGTGGAGTACTTCTGTAAAGAGTCCCCCAATCGGGAGAACAATACTTGTCTCCTGATCGGTGGTACGAACCGGACTCTTCGTTTAATTTGAATTGGCTGAAGAAGCATCGCCCTTAGAGTGGAGAGCACACGCTTATGTGCATCTTGCAAAGAACAGTTGTGGTGGCAACATGACGTCTGTGATCAAAGCGGGGTCCGGGGATCTTCAGATTCAGTCTTGCCTCTTGTTTGGTTACCCCAATGATGCGCAGTGCTTTGCTCTGGATAGAGCAAAGAGCGTGTGGAAGCTCTTTGGATAGAGTCAAGAAGTCTAAGAGAGGTTGTCGAGATTGATCTC
Organism: Chiridota heheva; assembly: GCA_020152595.1. Taxonomy (NCBI): domain Eukaryota; kingdom Metazoa; phylum Echinodermata; class Holothuroidea; order Apodida; family Chiridotidae; genus Chiridota; species Chiridota heheva. The sequence continues at coordinate 1,192,894 of JAIGNY010001647.1, read as the reverse complement.
GTTATTTCTTAGTCTTGGCGTGCAACATCTGAAAATGCGCAATGATTGCTGCATAGTATTTACTCTTGCTGCAATGCTTGGGGGTTTTCAGTATAGGGATACACGAACACTAAATTATAAGGGGGATACATGATCACTAAATTATGATAAGTGTCATTCCAAAGTACGTATAGTTTTATACTATTAGGCTAAGTAGAATTTTCGCTTATTATCCACGGAAAGGCCATCCAAAGATTTCCATTGAGTTCATACTTTTTTAAGATAAAGAAAATAACAAGGAAAATACGAAAACTATTTTAACAAGGATTTTCACCTTTCACAAGACTAGATAATTGGTCTAATATATTCATCATATATGCAGATATGACATTGGACATAGGCGTAGGAAACGGAATACTTTTGGCATCATTTTTTTCTTAATACCTTATAGAAATTAATAAAAGGTGTAAACCTACGCCTATGGCATTGGACAATAAACAGATACAGGTAACAAAACTTGACGAAAGTGTAGACTTTTTTGGACAAATGTGTATGTTGTCGGTCACAGAAAATTTTGTTTCAAAATTTGTTCACACTGAATTAATGTCAGTTCGGTCACAAGTGTGGGTGCAATTTCTCTCTTCCCCTTCCCAAAGATTTGCTAATTGTTTTTGTTTTGTTTTAAGTTATATAACTAACATTCGTACCACGTTCTTACTTAAATAAATTTGTAAAGGAAGCTGATTAATTCAGTATTATTTTCTTTTCCTTCACTTGCAGGTGACATGCCCGGATATGATCCAGACGACTACTGCGTTCAGTAATAATTGTAACCACATTATAGACCATAGGCCTATTTTTATTACATATAAATATCTGTCATGTTATATTAGTGTATTGAAAAGAATGTAAAAATCTACATTGGAATTTCTTATTGTAGGGAAAGATTAAAATATATGTATTCTATAGTAGTAGACTGGTAGAAGGGTCGACTCTCTGCCAAGGGCTGACCCTCACATACGCCCGATGACGGATAGGGTTCTCACCCCCCCCCTCCCCCTTACCCTCTCCCCTCTCCCACCAAGGAGCTTAGATTTGATTCCTATAAGTCACGGAAAACTTAATTTTTTGAATTTAGTTCTAACGAATAATATTTGTACACCAGCACACTGTTTCTCAGTGTGTAAGAAAATCACCTATGCTAGCAGGTTTGCAAAGATCTGGATTACATAATACCATATCCACAGTGGTGTAGATGTGGGGGTGGGCTCAGGGGGGTTGAGGCCCCCTTGAAAATATCTAATAACCACACATATCGAAGGAGAAACGCATTAGAGCATGTCAATCGATAACTTTAAACATTAGGAGAAGAGCCCCCCCCCCTCCCCTGCCCTTCTAGCTCCTAATTCAGCTCTACACCACTGCATATCCAGATATACTGTAATTTGTACATGCTAATCTGCTCAACAATTTGGCAAAATAAATCATAAAATTAATGGTAGTAATTACCATAAGTTTGTCAAATAAGTCTTCTCAATCCGATTAAACAAGATGATAGATGGCAATGCCAATCCTTTCGGTACTTTGTTTACTTTATACACAATAAAGTGTGAACGTGCAGACGTACACATGACGACATTTCGGCTTGCGCATGTACTTACAATTATTTGTAACATAGAGAGATGGGAAGAAAATGTAAAAGTTTTGCAAATTTTCTCGACAATTATTTCTTTGGAAAGATAAAAGATGTGAAGGGAATCTTGACTCTTCAAAATCATTTTGTCAAGTCCCCCTTCATTATTGGGGGGCCAAAATGGTACTTGGCTGCCCAATTAAATTATTGGGAGGGGGGGTGGTTTGGCCCCTGGCTTTCCTGTTACGCCCCTTCCTAATCTACATAAGGAAGGTAGTTAATTCAACACACTCACAAATTTTATTGCATAATTATTTGATAAAAAATACATTAAGATTAACCCAAGTTTCATAATTCATGACCATCCTTTTTCCGTAAAGAAACAGAAATACAATACCACTCTCAACAAAGTTCGATCTCAATTGTTTTTACTATTTTTATGTTTACATACACCTTCTGTGTTGATCTCATATTCAATCCTTCAGTCAAGTCACGCATTATTTTCAGTGACTCGCTCAGATATACTTCAACAAATAATCACGACTGCGCAAAGACATTTCCCAACGACACAATCCTATTTTGCATTTGAGTGTGCGCGTGTATATTATATGTATGCGTTCGCGTGTATATTATATGTATGTGTGCGCGTGTATATTATATGTGTGTGTGTACGCGCGCGTACATTATATTATGTGCGTGTGTGCATACGCGTATATAATGTGTATGTGTGCATGCGCGTGTGTATATGTATGTGTGTACATGTGCGCGTGTGTATTGTATGTGAGTGCGTTCGTGCGTGCATGCGCGCGTGTATATTCTATGGGTACGTGCATGCGCGTGTGTATATTATATGGGTACGTGCATGCGCGTGTGTATATTATATGTGTGTGCATGCGTGTGTATATTATATGTGTGTGTGTGTGCGTATAGTATATATATATATATATATATATATATATATATATATATATGTGCATGCGTGTGTGTATATTATATGCATGTGTGTGCGTGTGTGTATATAATATGTATGTGTGTACATGCATGTGTGTATATTATATGTGTGCATGCGTGTGTGTATATTGTGTGTATATTATATGTATTTGTCTGTACATGCGTGTGCATATGCGTGTGTGTGTATATTATATGAATCGGCGTGTGCATGCGTGTGTGTATATTATATGTATGAGTGTATATTATGTGTATGTGTGCATATATTATGGGTATGTGTGTATATTATATATGTGTGTGCATGCATGTGTGTGCACGCGTGTGTATGTTATATGTATGTGTGTGCATGTGTATGTATGTAGGTGTGTGCATGCGTGTGTATAATATATGTATGTGTGTGCATGCGTGTGCATATTATATGTATGCGTGTGTATGTTATGTGTATGTTTGTGCATGCGTGTGTGTATGTATATGTGTGCATGCGTGTGTATATTATATGTATGTGTGTGTGCATGCGTGTGTATATTATATGTATGCGTGTGTATAATATATGTATGTTTGTGCATGCATGTGTGTATTATTATATGTATGTGTGTGTGTGTGAGAGCAATACTCAACTGGTTTCAGGTTACAAAATAAATTGAGAAGAATGGGCCAAGATAATAAAAAGACGGGCTATGTAGATCCAGATCTGATAATAATTCACAAAAATATATGCAAAGCAGGTTTTGATTGATTGATTGATTGTAACTTTATTTTCACTCTCTTGCAAATACAACATTATACAGGTTAAGAAAATTATAATTGAGCTTTACATACATTTGTGACAATTTGCAAGGAATAGTGAGGGGGTTATCTGCTCAAGCCAGAAAGGCTTATCGAGACAGAAACCCCCATGAAAACATAATTAACAAATATGTTACGACACAAACTTAACATGAAAAAAAAAAAATCATATATCAATAGTCAACATTATTAAACGGGGTATCTTAAGAAAAAAGTGGACAAAAAAAAAGAACTAGAATCAGATAGAATCATATAAGCTTAGAAAGTAATTTTTAAGATGAGACTTAAATGTTTTGACATTATTTACGTTTTTAATATCTTGCGGTATGTCATTCCAGACTTTTACACCGTATATCTTAAACAATGTTGGGATAGTGTGCCTAAATTTCGGAATACGGTAATCATTATGACCTCTGGTTTTGTAAAAGTTTTGCGAGAAAAATGGTCAAAAGCATTGGGTAAATTGTTATTCTTATATTGATACATGGTTATAGCAAGTTGGTATTTATGGAGGTCAAATATATTAAGAGTTCTCAATTTAAAGAAGATCAGGGCAGTATGGGCATTAAAAGGACTACCAGTGACAATTCGAATGGCACGGTTTTGCAAAAGAAAAACTTTTGTATGTGAGAAGGATAAGCACCACCCCAGGCGACATTACAATATGATATATACAGCAAAATCAAAGTATTATATAGCATCTTAAGTATATGTTCAGGAAAATGTGTTCTTAATCTATTTAATATACCAGTGCCTTTTGCTAATTTATTACAGATACAATCTATGTGAAGTTGCCAATTTAGATTGCAATCCACAAATACACTTAGAAATGTTGAGGAGGGGGAATGATTAAAATTTACATCACCAATGGAGAGTTTGGGGTAAAGGGACCAGTCACGACGAGTAGGAGTAAAGAAAACTGAAGTAGTCTTCTTTACATTAAGGGATAACTTATTTACATTAAACCAAGATGCATACTTATTCAAACCTGAAACCGCTTTGTCAATTACTGTATGAGGAGAACGATGGGAGTAAAAAAGAGTTGTGTCATCCGCATAAAGTGAAGGTGAAAGAACAGAGCTAATTCGATGCATATCATTTATATATATTACAAAGGACCAAGAATTGAGCCTTGTGGCACTCCACAAGAAATAAATCTGGAATTAGATTGAGTACAAGAATAGGATACAAATTGCTGACAAAGTTTTAAATAGTTACGAAGCCAATCAAGTGGCATGCCACGAATACCGTAAGTTGATAATTTATGCAAAAGAATAGAGTGATCCAGGGTGTCAAAAGCTTTTGACAGGTCTAAAAAAGTACAATGGGCAACTTCTTTTCTCTCAAAAGCTTGGGTGATTTTATCAATGAGATGCAACAGAGCATGAGTGGAATTTATAAATAATTTTGTGAGAAAACTGATGAGCCTATCAAAAACAATTCTTTCAAATATTTTGGAGAAGCATGGTAAAATCGAAATAGGTCTATAATTTGTGATTTGCTCCTTATCACCACTTTTAAAAATAGGAATAACCTTAGCTACTTTGAGATTATCAGGCATAGAAGCTGTTGACAATGAAAGATTAACAATATACGACAATGGTTTACAAATAATAAATGAACATTTTTTTACAACACTTGAGGAAATATCGTCAAAACCAGGAGCAGCAGATTTAAGACCATTAATTAATTTAAGCACTTCAGCATCATTTGTAGGATGAAGAAAAAAGTGGAGGGATTGGATGGGGGCAAGAACTCCTCAAACTTATGTTCATTAGACGGTGGGATTTTACCTGCTAATTTTGAACCAATTGAAATAAAATAATCATTAAAAGCAGCACATATCTCCTTAGGGGCATTATATGTTTTTTCATTGAGAATTAGTTTATTTAGGCATTTGCTTGTTTCATTCCCTCCACTACAGTACTTATTAATTACAGACCAGGTACTTTTTATATTACCTGCACAATTAGCAAAACTATGAGCAAAATACATTTTCTTGGCAACACGTATAACTGAGGTGAGTTTATTGCGAAACACTTTATGTTCATTACGGTTCTGGGCAGAGGGGTTTCTTTTGTACCTCTTAAAAAGCTGATTCTTAGTTTTACAAGATTTGATTATACCATTTGTTATCCAACTTTTTTGTTTATTACATTTTATAACTGAAGAACAAACTGGAAAGAAATTATCATAGTGTGTAAGAAAAATTGAAACAAACTTATTATATGCTGTATTTGCATTAGTTGCATGATAAACCTCGGACCAATCTTCCCTGAAAAGTTCACAACAGAACTCATCAATCCGAATAGGCAGATAGGGGTAAATTTACGTAAACGAACAATGTTTTTAACTTTTTTAGGAGAAAATGGTGTTTTTAAAACACTGAAGATTGGAAAATGATCAGATATATCAGATATCAAGACTCCATTTATGGAATGAAATTCCGGCTTATTTGTAAATATGTTGTCGATTAATGTCATTGAGGAATCGGTAACACAAGTGGGTCGATAAATTAACGGATAGAAAGAGCATGATAATAGCAAATTGAAAAAGTCATTTGAACGTGAGTCTTGGGTTTCCTTACTAAGGTCAACACTAAAGTCACCCATAACAAAACAGGGGCAGTTGTAACTTGATATTTTCTCAAAGATGCATGACATTTTTTCAAAGGATGAGATACTACCAACACCATGTGGACAGTAAATAATACCTAAAATAGCTTTAGTTGAAAACAGATCACAATTAATTAGTAAAGACTCAAAATCACGTTCTGAGGAGAATGATAAGTCTATCTAAAACAGTAAATGAAATATTATTTTTGACATAGAGACATACACTGCCTCCAACTATGGCAGGCCTATCAACACGTACTAAAGAATATCCATTAAATCTAAATAAAGATGAACTATGGACATGATTGAATCATGTTTCAGAGATGCCCATGACAGTAAAGTTAAAATTTAGGGAAGCAATATAGACCTGAAGATCATCAAAATGAGCAGGAAGACTTCTAATATTTTTATGAAATATGGAGAAATGATTATCAATAGATGGGGAGATATTAACATTAAGATCCTCATGGTAGTCACAATTTTGTGATAAGGAAAGGAGCATTTGGTCAAAAATGGTATTGCTTCCACCATCATTTTTATACTTGGGCTAGGGAACGACATATTCCTAAATAATTGGCTAAACATTGGAATGCAATGAATACATGAGATATTATTCCTGTCTGTTAATTGTTTGCATATTTGGAAGTTTAGACAAGTTTCATGATACAAAAAAATATTTTGACATTTATTGCATCTGAAATATAAATCTGAATTTTGTTGTAAATTCTTAAGACAAAAACCGCTTTGACCATTATGCATTAACAATGACATAACACAAGTGTCACACAAAAGACAATAAAAGAAAAGAAACAGCAACAATGAAAGAACTCTAGAGAACGTTGATCAAAGAAAAAAGTTTCATCACGTAACTTCCCGGAGTGCATGTTGTAAAAGTTGAAGTTGACATAGTGAGGATGGTTGTTGAAATACTATTGTTCAAGATCAATTGTAGTGAGTAATCCGTATTGTAAGTGAAAGACATGGCACTTAAAAAATGTGACTTTGTATAAAGAGATCGAAGAAGGCATCCAAGTACGTTAAATACCCACGAAAGAGATATAGCTGGGCTAAGGTATATGTATATTTTCAGATCCAACAGATTATTAAGTAAATCATGGTGGGTAATGATGAAACAAAGGAAGTAATGGTCCTGTGGCGAATCTTAGAAGCTAGACTTTTTCTAGGTCTAATGGGCTTTGAATAAGGGATTTACGTCCGGATTTAGAAACAGCATAAATCCTGCCATCTTGGGTTTACACGTCTGGCCACGTTTTCGTTCTTTCTTGCATCACGCTCAAGTGCTTGTGTTTTTTGTGTTAGATCCTCGTGAATGTATATCTTGGGTTGTAGGTTTTTAAGTTTTGATCTGTTTTTGTAAAATTCATCACGCTTTCTGTATGTTGCAAACTTCACTATTACGGGACGGGGATCGTTGGTATCTTTTCTGGATGGTAAGCGATGTGAACGATCAAGGTCCCCAGGGGTCATATCTACCTTCAATAGCTTCGCTAGATCAATAATTGACATATCGGTATTTTCTTCATCAATTTCAGCCAAGCCATGAATACGTAGACAATTACGTCTTGAGTATTGTTTTAAGTTTTCTATTTGATTATACAGCATATCGTTGCTCTTTTGAAGCTTACTAATTTGGGCGTTTGCTTCATCAATCTGTTCTTGTTTTGCATGGAGCTCGAGCTGTAAAGCATCATGAATGTTCGTGGAAACGGTTGTAGAAACGGCTTCAATAACGGCATTAAGAATTCTACTTTCAAAGTCTTGAGAACTTACTGCTTGAATAAGGTGAGTATGAATCAACTGTTCAATATTAGGAAGAAATAATTCAAGTGTTGCCTCTGCAGTTGGCACATTTTTCGCAGAATCGGTATGATGGGATTCAGTGTGTGCGCCACTACTCTTCGTTTCTTGAGCTTGTCGTTTTGTATCTTTAGTTGTCGGCATCTTAGTTCGGAGAAGTAAAAAGCCTGTCAATAATATCGAAGGTTCAATAACCCACTTTTTATGGAGGTAAGTTATGAAAATATGCTGATATGATGTGTCTGGAGTTCAAGACAAGTGCATGTGATATAGCTTGCTTACATGCTTACTTTAAGTAAGGTAGGTAAGGTAGGTTGAGTAGCAAATAATGACAATAAATAAATAATTATGGTTGCAGAAACGTGTTATATTCACCCAAATTCAAAGAGAAATGAAATCACTTCTACTATAAACATATATATGCACATTCATACACACAAATATTATAATAATCCAACAATGGTGGTACCTCCATGATTTAACGCTTTTGAAATACAATTTACTCACAAGGCCATGAAAAGATTTGTTACCATGACAACTGACCAAGAGCCAGGGGTAAATCTCAACAAAATAATTTGTGACTTTCTGGAGCATTAGAAAATGTAAACAAAACTTAAGTAACATTAAACTTTTAATGAATACTGCATAGGCAAGAAACAGCTGTTTTGGACATCACAATTTAAGTGGTTTTGAGTTTGGGATAAATTGGATTACCAAACAAAATAGAGAATACAATTTAGATAAAGTATGCATATACTGTAGTTCAGGAATACTTTCAAAGTTATTGCAAATTTGGTTCAAACAATACAAACAAATTGCAAACTTTAAAAGGATTAGTTCAGTGGTCAAGCATATTCATGTTATATGTAAGAGGACTTCAAAAGAAATAAAATGGTGAAGAAAGCATTGCAAAATTGTATTCCGTTGAGGAGATAAATATTTAAGCTCACAGTTTCAGACTAGTTGTTGTGATGTCAGTTTCAGATTTCTCAAAGTCTTCATGTATTTTAAAGAAAGTATTTAATTTTTTTTCACCAGATTGTTTTTCTTCAAACTTTCTTTAGGTGGTATATTACAAATACCCTTTCTAGATTCAGTTTTACTACTTTTTCGACATATCCCATGGTTTTTAAGCCACAAACGTAAGACAAAATATGATAGAATACTTAAAGACTTTGAGGATTCTGAGGCTTACGACATCACAACTAGTCCGATTTCAGTCGTTTCTACACAATGATACCAACATTTAAACTTAGTGGAATAAGATTTTGAATGGTTTCTTCACTATTTTGTTTCTTTTGAGTCCTCTTTCATACAAGATAAACTTGCTTGACCCTTGAACTAATCCTTTAAGTTACAAAGAAAAATATGTACGCTTCTAACTTTGGCCATGGTAATATTGATGATATTCTGTCGGGTGACTTTCCGCTCTTCATCTCAAAAGTTCATGTCTTTTTCCAAGTTAAAGAGGAGTCACTTTTTTCAAAAAGTGTCTCTGGCAATTTAAAAGTTGAAATAGAGATACTTAACTGCTTACAGTCAGCGTAGTTGGCATAAGGCTTTAGGAAACATTTTCAAAAATTAGGAAAACGAGAAATACCATTATTTAACTGAGAAAAATGATAGTTATACCAAAAATATAATGAAATTGGAAATTTGTCCTTGGTAAATAACAAATTTATCACTTATCTTGAATAAAATGAAGAAGTACCAATAAAAATTTCATAAATCGAAACAAAAGCAAAATTGACTCTAAAACAAACTCGTTGTTTTCACTGTTCACATTTTATTCTTTGAAAATATTCACATTTTTACATGAGTAAAATATTATTTAAAAAAATATCTTGGATATATCTCAAACTTCAATTTTAACATAGATAATTCCGAAACTTAAGATCAAGTGAATTATTTACCTAACCAAATTTCAAAAAGTGCGCCTTGTTAATCAAATTTACATTTTCCAATGTACAAAAATCTTCTTATGTAAAATATTGTATGTTTCTTCCGTAAAACATAATTTAAACAGTACAATAACGTCATTCCGCACGTTTCAATATTATAACTGGTTTAATTTCTATTTTTGGACATGATGGGGAACTTTGTTGTTTTTTCTTATGATAAACTTCAAATTATATTTTAGGAGCTCTCTTCATTCTGGGATGTACCAGTACATCCGTCCATCTTGTCCATAACTTGGAAATTGTTATTATTTATCTCCTCGGTGTCTTACAGCTAGATCCCAAAGCTATTGGTTGATAACTCATTTCCTCTTCTCTCAGGCAAAGGGATGTACCGGTACATCCTGTCTTGTTGTCAAATATGCTTTGTCATATTTCGATTTAAAATGCATGTATCAATTTATCTCATGTAAAGGGATGTACCAGTACATCCCGTCTGGAGCAGATTGCTTTGTAAATTTAGATGGTTTGAAGTGAAATATTTCGATTTGAAGGGATGTACTGGTACATCCCGTCTGACGAGCGGATATACGTTATCAATTTGGATGTTTTCAAGTGAAATAATTCGACTGTGAAGGGATGTACCAGTACATCCCGTCTGCAGCAGATTGCTTTGTGAATTTAGATGGTTTCAAGTGAAATATTTCGATTTGAAGGGATGTACCGGTACATCCTGTCTGACGAGCAGATATACGTCATCAATTTGAATGTTTTCAAGTAAATATTTCGATTTGAAGGGATGTACCGGTACATCCTGTCTGATGAGCAGCTATGCTGTATCAATTTGAATGTTTTCAAATGAAATATTCCGATTTGAATGGATGTACCGGTACATCCTGTCTGGTGAGCAGCTGTGCTGTATCAATTTGAATGTTTTCAAGTGAAATATTTCGATTTGAAGGGATGTACCGGTACATCCTGTCTGATGAGCAGCTATGCTGTATCAATTTGAATGTTTTCAAGTGAAATATTCCGATTTGAAGGGATGTACCGGTACATCCTGTCTGGTGAGCAGCTATGCTGTATCAATTTGAATGTTTTCAAGTGAAATATTTTGATATTCAATGGATGTATCAATACATCCCATGTGAAGGGCTGTACCGGTACACCCCGTCTGATGAGCAGATTAATTGATCAATTTGGATGTTTTCAAGTGAAATATTTCGATTTAAAATTGATGTATTAATACATCCCATGTGAAGGGATGTACCAGTACATCCCGTCTTGTGAGCAGAAATGAATTACAAATTTGGATGGTTTAATGTGGAATATTTCGATTTGCAATGGTTGTATCGATACATCCCATGTGAAGGGCTGTACCAGTACACCCCGTCTGGTGGCAGATAAGCTTAGTGACTTTGGATGGTATAAAGGGAAATATTTCGATATACAATGGACTGATGGATGTATCAATACATCCCACGTGAAAGGATGTACTGGTACATCCGGTCTGGTGGTGAGCAGAATGCTTGATCAATTTGAAGTAAAATCTTTCGATTTAAAATTGATGTATTAATACATCCCATGTGAAGGGCTGTACCGGTACATCCCGTCTGGTGAGCAGATATGATTTATAAATTTGGATGTGTTTCAAGTGAGATAATTCGATTTGCAATGGATGTATCGATACATCCCATGTGAAGGGCTGTACCGGTACATCCCGTCTGATGAGCAGAATGCTTTATCAATTTGGATGATTTTAAGTGAAATATTTCGATTTAATATTGATGTATTAATACATCCCATGTGAAGGGATGTACCAGTACACCCTGTATGGTGGCAGATATGCTTTGTGACTTCGGTTGGTTTAAAGTGAAATATTTCGATTTGCAATGGATGTATCGATACATCCCAGGTGAAAGGATGTACCGGTACATCCCGTCTGGTCAGCAGATATTCTTTATCAATTTAGATGGTTTTAAGTGAAAATATTTCGATTTACAATGGATGTAGCATTACACCCCGTGTGAAGGGATGTACCAGTACATCCCGTCTGGTCAGCAGATATGCTTTATCAATCTGGATAGTTTAAAGTGAAATATTTCGATTTAAAATGGATGTATCAATACATCCCATGTGAGGGGCTGTACCGGTACATCCCGTCTGGTGAGCAGCTATGCTATATCAATTTGGATGGTTCAAGTGAAATATTTTGATTTGCAATGGATGTATCGATACATCCCATGTGAAGGGCTGTACTGTGACCGGTACATCCCGTCTGGTCAGCAGATATTCTTTATCAATTTAGATGGTTTTAAGTGAAAATATTTCGATTTACAATGGATGTAGCATTACACCCCGTGTGAAGGGATGTACCAGTACATCCCGTCTGGTCAGCAGGTATGCTTTATCAATTTGAATAGCTTAAAGTGAAATATTTCGATTTAAAATGGATGTATCGATACATCCCATGTGAAGGGCTGTACTGTGACCGGTACATCCCGTCTGGTGAGCAGCTATGCTTTATCAATTTGGATGGTTCAAGTGAAATATTTTGATTTGCAATGGATGTATCGATACATCCCATGTGAAGGGCTGTACTGTGACCGGTACATCCCGTCTGGTCAGCAGATATTCTTTATCAATTTAGATGGTTTTAAGTGAAAATATTTCGATTTACAATGGATGTAGCATTACACCCCGTGTGAAGGGATGTACCAGTACATCCCGTCTGGTCAGCAGGTATGCTTTATCAATCTGGATAGTTTAAAGTGAAATATTTCGATTTAAAATGGATGTATCAATACATCCCATGTGAGGGGCTGTACCGGTACATCCCGTCTGGTGAGCAGCTATGCTATATCAATTTGGATGGTTCAAGTGAAATATTTTGATTTGCAATGGATGTATCGATACATCCCATGTGAAGGGATGTACCGTGACCGGTACATCCCGTATGGTCAGCAGATATTGTTTATCAATTTAGTAGAAGGTTTTAAGTGAAATATTTCGATTTACAATTAATGTAGCAATACATCCCGTGTGAAGGGATGTACCAGTACATCCTGTCTGGTGAGCAGATATGCTTTATCAATTTGAATAGCTTAAAGTGAAATATTTCGATTTAAAATGGATGTATCGATACATCCCATGTGAAGGGCTGTACTGTGACCGGTACATCCTGTCTGGTGAGCAGCTATGCTTTATCAATTTGGATGGTTTCAAGTGAAATATTTCGATTTACAATGGATGTATCAATACATCCCAGGTGAAGGGATGTACCGGTACATCCCGTCTGGTCAGCAGATATTCTTTATCAATTTGGATGGTTTTAAGTGAAATATTTCGATTTACAATGGATGTATCAATACATCCCATGTGAAGGGATGTACCGGTACATCCCGTATGGTCAGCAGATATTGTTTATCAATTTAGTAGAAGGTTTTAAGTGAAATATTTCGATTTACAATTAATGTAGCAATACATCCCGTGTGAAGGGATGTACCAGTACATCCCGTCTGGTGAGCAGATATGCTTTATCAATTTGAATAGCTTAAAGTGAAATATTTCGATTTAAAATGGATGTATCGATACATCCCATGTGAAGGGCTGTACTGTGACCGGTACATCCCGTCTGGTGAGCAGCTATGCTTTATCAATTTGGATGGTTTCAAGTGAAATATTTCGATTTACAATGGATGTATCAATACATCCCAGGTGAAGGGATGTACCGGTACATCCCGTCTGGTCAGCAGATATTCTTTATCAATTTGGATGGTTTTAAGTGAAATATTTCGATTTACAATGGATGTATCAATACATCCCATGTGAAGGGATGTACCGGTACATCCCGTCTGGTGAGCAAATATGAATTATAAATTTGGATGTGTTTCAAGTGAAATATTTCGATTTACAATAGATGTATCGATACATCCCTTGTGGAGGGATGTACCGGTACATTTCGTCTGGTGAGCAGATATGCTTGATCAATTTGGATGGTTTTAAGTGAAATTTTTCGATTTACAATGGATGTATCAATACATCCCAGGTGAGGGATGTACCAGTACATCCCGCCCGGTGATCAGATATGCTTTGTCAATTTGAATGGCCTAAGTGACATATTTCGATCCACGATGGTTGTATAAATACATCCCAGGTGAAAGGAGTACCAATACAAATCGTGTCAATTTGGATGGTTTAATATTGAATATTTCTGATTGTGCAAATTTCGCCTGATTTAGTGAAAACAAAACGCGATCACTTTTCAGCCTACAGCTCCTTTGAAATAAGCTGCACAAATCGTAATATGCATGTCATCATCACTAAATAGAATTGAGCAGATTTACGAACCATGAGTTTATGTGTACCACATATTACATGAAGTCTGATTTTTCATTCTAAAGATATGACTGACAGACACACACCGGCACACACACCGGCACACACTTAGAGTAACCAATGCATGCAAACATACCCAAAGTCGATTACATACATCATTATGTTTAAAGATTAAAGAAAAGTCATGAACATGAATCAAAATTAACTGTTGATATGATGTAATTTCGAAGAACCTTATCCTGGTTTATCTTTCTCAATACACAATCATTAGCTAATTTAGATAATTTCACAAAAATATCAGCACTTTAACATTTTTGTATTAACCCCACTCACATAACTACCAAATTGTATTGATGCAACAGATATCGTTCCAGCTGGACAGCCCTGCAAGATGTCAATGGAATAAAGAATACCAATCACCGTGTTTGCTTGAATCGACATTTTGTAATTAGAAGAATCTTTTTCAGAAAAAATTTCAAATCACCCACTTCATTTTCTAATACTTTTTCTGTTGGTTTTTAAAATAATCATACTGAATAAGAAAGAAAACGGACTAGCAATTATAAAGTTACAAGCATTTCCTATTATTAAGATAATGTCCATCGTTAATATGTCTAATGCCAACTCCTGGTACAACAGTATCTCTCACAACTATAAGGCACATGAATGGACCATGTCATATGTGTACCACGTCTTACTGCTATTATATGAGCATGTACGTATAAGATATTTACAAACAAAAAACTTGTTGAATACGAAAGAAGTGAAATTAATGAAGAAATAACTTAACGTGATATTTTATATTTTGCCTTTAGTTCAATTGCAGTCTTCTTGCTAAAAATCTGTTTTGGTATTAAGGAGAAATCCACATCAGGGGTAATTTTTTTGTTCCCTTTAATGTCTGAATGTGTAACTCTAATCAGATTGTAGTATTTCTGCCACTGCCTATGTTCCAAGGCCTCCATATTGTCCTGACCAAGAAGTTGCACGCTCTCATCCAGTAAATGATGACTTTTTCTTAATCAACTTTGGGCATTCTTTCAATATCTGGATGGGCAGATTCATCATCCAAATTCACGGCGACCAACATCCCACCATCTGACCATGATGAAAAGTAACCTCCATGACCGTCCCAGCTCGTGTGCGTCTTCCTTGTTGGCCAATACGGACCTTGGGTATAAGAAAAACGAGGATTTAATATAACTTATTGTATGGAAATTTGACACGAAAACGAAGATTAAATTTTGACTTTTGGTAGAGTTCTATCAAGAATACCACGAAGACTATCTAAACATATCTAGGGATGTCGGAAGCACGGGCGAAAGGGACCACTTCTTCCCCTTGTCATGTAGTAAGTTTGGCGGGAAAGGGCAGGAGCTACCTTTTTTTAAGTTGAGGGCGGACCGGGCAGGATAAGCCTTTTTGAAAGTTATATGGAATTATTCTACGTCATTCTTGTATCTTGAAAACAAATAGAAATTCACTCACTCATAAACCCTACATAGTACACAACAGTTGAAACATACATTTAGTACTTACTTGACACAACTAAAGCATGTTATTCACCAGGGGCCCGACGCCGAGGGCCGTGGTTGGAGCAGGGCATGACCCACAATACTGGCCGAGGGCCGTGGTTGGAGCAGGGCATGGCCCCAATAATTTCCTGAGCAGTAATTTTCAATAGTGACCAAAGTTCGCCCGATGGGAAATTGTCAATATTATTCCTGGATCCCTATTCTCTAACCCATATGCGTGATTTGCCTACCGAAAGTGGGGGAAATATCATTAATATACAAAATATTACCATACAAAAGTATACATTTAGAAAGAGTGGGGATGGGGGTGCTCACCCTAAATCCTGCCTATACTCAAACCACGGTGTATGAACCGGATGCCTGAAGGGGTACCTGTCCCACACTTGTCCCACTCATCAAGGGCGCCTTTTTTAAGATAAATCATAGGCGCAGATCACGGGGTCAAGGGGCTCAGATTAAATGCTAGGAGGGGGAGAAAGTATCGTTTTTCCCCTCAAAAATATGAGTAGCCCCTTACATGAAAATTTGAAATAATGAAATTCAAAGCATCCGTTTATATTCAAACCAAAATCGGTGTTTTGCTTCAATTTTCTTGATTTTCGTGAAATTTGTTTCAAATTCCGTAGATTTTCCTTCATTTTCGGAAAATTTGCTTCAATTTGTGTTTATTTATCATTACTTTTTGCAGAATTTATCTCCTTTTATTAAATTTGCCTCAATTCTGGTGCAATTTCTTTTATTTTCGTGAAATTTGCTTCAAATTTTGCGCAATTCTCTTCCGCATTAACGGGAAATTTCTTCAACTAACGAGAAGTTGTCTATAATTTTATGAAATTTGCTTCAATTGTTTTGCTTTCATTTTCTGGAAATATTCTTCAATTTTCGAGAAATTTATATTTTCTGGAAATTTCTTTCTTAAAAAAATTAGATATCCTTCATGTTCGTGAAATTTGCTTCTTTTTGTGGATTTTGCTTCAACTTTTATATAATCATTTCCTTTTATTTTTGGGATGTTTTGATGAATACTAAGGGAAAATATTACATAGCTATATAATATATAATAATGATATCTTTGCCAGAACAATCGTAAACACAACTTCTTTTAGGGTTACATAGTGCGGGGTAAGAAGGGGGTTACTCACACATTAATGAAGATTATGAAGAGGGGGAATTCAATCGTTGTCATAATAACAAAGTTTAGAGGTCAAATTGTAATTGTCGAATACAAAATTTAAATTAGTATTGCGTGGTTTTAATTTGAACCATGGGTACAGTGTAGGTCTAGAGGTGATGAGATCGGCATTTCTATTGGCATTTTCTTGTTTGTATATTGAATAATTTCCAGGTTAGTCAGATAGAGTTGCATTCCGTACTTGAAATTCGTGTCACCGATATTTAAAAAAACATAATTCTGCAATGATAGACGTCTTCTTAATGTTCTTATTCCTGTGAGGAGATGGGAGATACTAGAAGATATTTAGATTTTAATTCTTTTTTTAAACACTGCCCTATGCATGCCGAGAGAGAGAGCAAACTTCTAAACTATGACACATTCTGTCAAAAATTTAATATATTGTATTAAAATGTATCATCCATTTTTAATGATAATAAATGCTGGAATATTATTAGATGGAGAGCAATTGTTCATCTCATCGTAAATAGGCTAACTGAATAATATTTGAAAAATTGCTATCAGTTACCTTAAAACAATTAAGTAATTACTTTTCCAGGAAATACAAATTTGCACAGAATTTCCTCTATGAAATTTTAAAAATGAATTACATCATGGTGTACAAGAAATTTTAAATGCAAAAGTGGAACTCAATGTATTTGCGTGTGTATTTTCATGTGTGTACTTGTAAGCATCTTAAGTAAGGTGAATACAGAAGCAGTATGATCTGTAGAATAATCTTAATCTTTATTAATTAAGTCCAATGCGACTGGCATCATTCATCACAAATATGCTGGTCTGTATGTGCCTCAGGTGTGATCGTATTAAGTTTATTATTATAATTTAAATGTGGTTAGATTCATCTTACCATCAGGAAAACCATTGTAAAGAGATCTACAAACAAAGTACACATCAATTTGGTTGCTAACTGCTGTATTTCCACATGACTATTATTATACAAATATCCTGCTGTTGAAAGAAAACACCTGTTATACAACAATGGGCTCTTTTAATTAATAGAGCTTCAACTACCTGACCCACACATACAGGGTGTTATACAAATGAGGCCCCTTGTGTGGCTATTAATTAGCACATATTTCCGGTGTAAAAGTAAAAATTCCCCTAGGAAATTAGTCCCCAGACAATTAAGCCGTAGCAATCCAGTAAATTTGATCCCCCTCCCCCCTCCCCCTTCCTCATAGTAAAAACGGTCTGCTAGGAAATTTGGGCCCGACCTTTCCTTTCTAAGAAATTTGGAGACAACAAATTCTCCCTCTTTTGCAAGAAAAAGCCTTTCTTTTTCCTTCACACTAAATCTCACTGCCATTTTGCGTAAAGCACGCATTTTTTCTTTAGTGTATTAGCTTATCACTTCTTATCACTTTTTGCTTATCACTTTAGCACACAAAATTAATTAAAGGAATCGTACAGACACACCAGTAAATTACTTAGTAAAATCAGTTCGGAGGGAACCAAATTCACTAGACATTCCTTAGGAAATAAGGTCCGGGGTCCTAAATTTACAAGGGGAGGGGGAATTTACTATCGCACCGGACCTATTTCTGTCTAGGTCACTCTTATTTGCTTACAAGTCAAAACAAAGAGTCCTTGGCGTGGACCATGTGTTGCTAGCTGTTGTGTGGGATTTAAATTTCTTGTGTTCACTTATGCACGATGGTCATGTTAGTATTGCTCACATGCTAGCAGCAGGGAGATAAGAGCTCGTACACTTAACGTACGTTTAAGTCAGGAATGATGTGAAATCTCAATACTTAAAAAATGAATTTGTCCCATATGTGATGTGCAAGAAAGAAGGTGTGCTCCGTTGTTTTGGTTACATCATGCTTAGAGGCCTAAGGGGGCCGAAGTTTAATTGTAAACATGGTTGGCATGTTATTGTATTGCCCAATTTTGTTTTCACACAGTATAAATTTGAAAGTAAACTTTTATGTAAGTTAGTGTGTACATAAATATGCAAGCTAATCACTAATTTGCATGACTCATATACGGCTATGTAAATTGGCCGGCCTTAAGTATGATTTTATGGTCCATTTGTACCCAAGAAATGCCCTTTGGTGTTAAATGATATTAATAAGTGGGTGGGGCATTTTATTTGTGGTAGGATAAACTTTCAGTCATATTTAATTACTTAAAAAGTAAATTCAGAAGACAGGTAAGGAACGAACGTCGGAGGCTCTTGATGTGACGTCACAACAAATATGAAATAATTACTTCAATAAAATCTTTGAAAATAAACAAAATGATGGAAAATTATCAATTTAATGCAAATTGAATGACGTTTTTTGGTCATTTGCATTATTTACTGCACAAATCTACCTGTCCACGGTATATGCATAGGATCTGTTAGAGGCACAGGTGTCTCATTTAAATTTTTGTCTTAAATACCACTTTCTTATAATCACCTTACAGTTATACTTTGAAATAAAGAAAACTTTGTATTCAAAATAGCAATCATTATCTCTTTGTTCTTATTTAAATTATAAGCTTTAAGTTTTAAATAAAGTAATTCAAACAGTGAACCTTAAATCAGTTTATTAGGCCAGTGTCAATGCAAGACCGAAATCCGGCATAAGAATGAAAACATGACATTAACTATATGATTGCACAATAATAAAGTATGTATGCAAACAATTAAAAAAAGAATGTACTATTACAATCTAAACTACAAAGTCCGAAAAATGGGTCCAAATAAATGATAAACCAAGAAGAGAAAGGGTGGCCCGACATATGTCGAATTACCATTTCGTAAAGCTATGAACGAAAAAGAATACAAATTAATACATCCATCGTAAATTGATATTTCAATTAAAACCATGCAGATTGGCAAAGCAATCTGCTCAGCAGACGGGATGTACTGGTACATCCCTTCTCATGGGATGTTATAATACATCTATCGTAAATCGTAATATTTCAGTTTACACCATCCAAATTATTGGCAAAAAATCTGTTTATTAGACGGGATGTACCGGTACATCCCTCGCTAATCGAAATATTTCATTGAAACCATCCACATTATTGACAAAGCAATCTGCTCACCAGACGGGATGTACTGGTACATCCTTCTCATGGGATGTATTGATACATCCATCGTAAATCGTAATATTTCACTTTAAACCATGAGCATGGACAAAGAAATTTGCTCACCAGACGGGATGTACTGGTACATCCCTTTACATGGGATGTATGGATACATCCATCGTTAATCGAAATATTTCAGTTTAAACCATTTAAATTATTGGCAAAACAATCTTTTGCAGACGGGATGTACCGGTACATCCCTCGTTAATCGAAATATTTAACTTAAAACCATCCCAATTGACAAAGCAATTTGCTCACCAGACGGGATGTACTGGTACATCCCTTCATATGAAATGTATTGGTACATCCATCGTTAATCGAAATATTTCACTTTAGAACCATCCAAATTGCTAAGGTATATCTGCTCACCAGACAGGGTGTACTGTTACATCCCTCGTTAATCGAAATATGTTACTTGAAACCATCCACATTATTGACA
Source organism: Chiridota heheva (assembly GCA_020152595.1). Classification (NCBI taxonomy): domain Eukaryota; kingdom Metazoa; phylum Echinodermata; class Holothuroidea; order Apodida; family Chiridotidae; genus Chiridota; species Chiridota heheva. The sequence goes on along the minus strand of JAIGNY010001647.1, from coordinate 1,172,635 downwards.
AAAGCAATCTGCTCACCAGACGGGATGTACTGGTACATCCTCGTTAATCGAAATATTTAACTTAAAACCATCCAAATTGGCAAAGCAATTTGCTCACCAGACGGGGTGTATCGGTACAGCCCTTCACATGGGATGTATTAATACATCCATCCTTAATCGAAATATTTCACTTTACATGCTTTACAACCATCTAAATTGATAAAGTATATCTGCTCACCAGACGGGGTGTACCGGTACAGCCCTTCACATGGGATGTATTGATACATCCATCGATAATCGGAATATTTGACTTTAAACTATTTAAATTATTGACAAAGCAATCTGTTTACCAGACGGGATGTACCGGTACATCCCTCGTTAATCGAAATATTTCACTTGAAACCATCCAAATTGATGAAGTATATCTGCTCACCAGACGGGGTGTACCGGTACAGCCCTTCACATGGGATGTATTGATACATCCATCGTTAATCGGAATATTTGACTTTAAACTATCCAAATTATTGACAAAGCAATCTGTTTACCAGACGGGATGTACTGGTACATCCCTCGTTAATCGAAATATTTCACTTGAAACCATCCAAATTGATAAAGTATATCTGCTCACCAGACGGGGTGTACCGGTACAGCCCTTCACATGGGATGTATTGATACATCCATCGTTAATCGGAATATTTGACTTTAAACTATCCAAATTATTGACAAAGCAATCTGTTTACCAGACGGGATGTACTGGTACATCCCTCGTTAATCGAAATATTTCACTTGAAACCATCCAAATTATTGACAAAGCAATCTGCTCACCAGACGGGATGTACCGGTACATCCCTTCACATGGAATGTATTAATACATCCATCGTAAATCGAACTAATTCACTTTATACCATCAACCACAAAGCAATCTGCTTATCAAACGGTATGTACTGGTACATCCCTTCACATGGGATGTATTGATACATCTATCGTTAATCAAATTATTTCAGTTAAAACCATCCTAATTGACAAAGCAATCTGCTCACCAGACGGGATGTACCGGTACATTCCTTTACATGGGATGTATTGATACATCCATCGTAAATCGAAATATTCAACATTAAACCATCTAAATTGACAAAACAATAAACCCATGAGGACAGGTTGTACTGGTACATCCCTTTCTCCTGTGCACTCGTATTAGGTTATCCAAGACTCTGAACTAATACAGATTTTATACATAGCAAAAACGCAGTTTTGAACAAAACCTCCTTAACTCAATAATTTTACATGAAAAAAAATCTAATTCTAAATAAAACGTGAAATTTTCATGTAAAAAGACGATTTACGGGTAACTATTAAAAACAATTGGTGAAATTCGAAATTTAAACATGGTACAAAATACAAAATATTTAAAGTGCGTTTTTGCACATGAAAAAAAATGGAATAGCCCCAGAATTCCCGATTTCCTAAATTTTGAAAATGTTTCCTAAAGCCTTGCATGGAAATGTGATTTCGGATGAAGACTTACGGCTGGTTGACTGGTTATTTGCACAATCCAAATCAAAATTAACAAATATAAACAGTCTCACAAATGTGCTCAACTCCAGGCGAAAGAATAACACAATTGTCCACAGCAAACTAAGTGCTCAAACAAGTTTTGAAGATTCAAACGACAAAAATGCTGGATGGCTCAAGTTCAGTTTGGATATCATGAACAGTTAATTAAGTTGACAGTTTACAGTTTTTTGATAATTCTCTCGAAATTCCATGCTAGAGAATAATCTTCAGTATTCACTGACAAAGTCAACAACAGTTTATTTTAACAGGAACATTTCTTTTGTTTAACAGCTTTGCAGGAACTTCCATTTCTTTCAGACAGTTTTGCAAGAACTATGTCCTTTTGGAATACTGTACATAGTATGGCATTTGAACAGTTTTAAATTGTTTCAAACAAGTTCAAGCAATACAGAAATAACAGGGATTAATTGAAACTTCCAATCAATAACAATTCTACTTTAACAAAAATAGTGCCTTTCGCTATTTGAACAGCAATGACATAGTCAGATATTTGCAAAGTTTCAGATTCAATTTTCTTATTTGCAGTAGGCCTAAGTCAAAATGACTCATAATCTGTGGAGTTTTTTTTTAATTCAAGAATATCTCTAGAATATTCCAAGTCAGAAATTTAGGATGTGACAGCCAAGGTGAAATTTTTGATACACTATTTACAATGAGCCAAGAATAAACTACCGAAGACTAAGATTTGGACTTAAAACTAAGTTTCTGGATGTGTTGCACCTACTTTTAAACCAAGACATTTTGCAACACCATCTAGCTATCCCATAATGATTCCACTCGTACCATTGGAGATGATTACCATACATATTCATTAGAACTACGATTGGTCAATAGTTAGGTAATGAACAAATTACCTCATTTTCCGAGAACGGATTTTGCAGGCTGTCCGTCAATTTTGTGTCAAATTTATCAAAACCAGAAGCCGATAGGCAGTCTAACCTAACCGTCTCCTAGTATACATAAATATTTAAAACTCATGGTCAAGCTAAACCCACACATTAAACAACTAGTCTCATTGAAAATAAAAATTCAGAAACTAGTTTTTGATATAAAACACAACAATATCACATTTACCTCATTTCTAGGTAAAATTATCAAAAACATCCTTGCTCATCTAAATTCCACGAAATTTTCACTCATTAATCTCTTTCAGATTGAAGAAAAACTGTTTACAACAAATTCTACCACCACTAGTGTTCGTTTTATTCATTTCAAGCTACCTGATTGGCTGACAAGCTCATTTGCATAATCCTACTGTCCGGCTAGTACCCAACGAACGGACAGTAGCTGAAAAAATGACCAATGACAGCACTCCCAGTAAATAACAGGGCCGTTGCATATTCATTAAGATTGACAGTTTCTAATGTAGAGTACGGATATTAAACTTACATCCACGGATTAACCTCTAATCTGCTAATAATAATTCTACGCACAAAAGTCAATTCTGCCGAAAATACTCAATTTCAGCAGGAACAAACTTCTTGCTGACAAGCTGATTATGCCAGATTCAAATTGAGCAACAACATAGTCAATGTGCACAGCTTAAAATAGAATGCAATAAATAAAAAGCAAAAGGTACAACATTTAAAAAGTTAGGCCTACAACTTCATACTAATACAAGTTCAACAGGGCTATAATTGTTCAGTACTTGCACCAAACAAGTATATTACTAGGAATGAAACGTGCCACTGCTTCCTTTACTTTTTTCCAGAATCATTAGTCTTATTTGTAACATAAGGGCCTAAGCTTCGTACCTACAGGCTACACAGTACTGTCGCTGTAACTAGCCTAGCAGTGAATAGCCCTTAGACCAAACGCTATGTTCAACAACTTCAAAACTGTTCAAATCTTCCTCTTCTGACAAATTTAAGAATATTAAATAAAAGTAGTTTCTGTTCCTATAACATTTTCCAGTATTCTTCGCACTTTGACGGGACACGGCCGTGTGCTTTAAGCCTTCGTGACACGACACTGACATCATTTTGACCTTTGTGTATTGTTTTTCGCTAAGTTAACCGAAGATATGGATAAACCAGAATGTGTTTTTCTGAAATATTGCTTTTATATTTCAAAATACTTACATTACATTTCTAAATTGATGAATTCGCGAGTCATTTACGAGATCAAGTTTTATTCGTTGGACAAAAGTACAAATTGGTGGATTAGAAACCGTCATTATTCTTTCTGTGTCGTCATATGCAAATAAGCTGGATTGATGCATGTGCGGTACTGTGTATAAATTTCGCATGTTTCCTTATCTGAATTTCATCAGATGTTCTTTATCTTATTTAAAGTTTAAAAGAAAATATATTTGGTGATAGAATAGATATAAACTGCTCTTGCTTGCCCGTTCTTGCTAATAACCAGCTCGCCCAAATAATTTGAACTCTCTTTTTGAGACATCACCCTCAGCAGCAGGCTTCCCGACTCATCCATCTTCTCGGCCAAGGCCATCCTCTTCGTCCTCAACTTTATTAAATACTCTCCGCTCAGCCACTTTGCCATCTTTTCCGACTCCACGGCTGTCCTTACTCCATTACTCAATGTTAAATGGGATAACCCCACATCTCACCTCATCCTCGGTAAACTCCTTTTGCCCCCTTTGTAGGAAACATAGTCTTTTCTTCTGGATACCCAGCCATGTTGGCATTCCTGGCAATGACAGGGTTGATGCAGCTGTTAAGCTTGCCTTCACCCTTCCCCCTACTTCTTTTCCCAAAACCCTTCTGACATCAAACCGCGTATCGCTTCACTTGTTCGTGGCCACTGACAAACCTCATGGGACTCCAAAATTGATAAGAAACTTCACGTCATCCAGCCCACCATTCCGATCAAACCCACCATTCACAACCTATTCCGTGTCGACAAGATCCACATTACCCGTCTTGAATAGGTCACACCCACCTCACTCACTCACACCCCCTTATTGGCTCCCCTCCACCTTTCTGCAACAATTGCTATTGCACCCTCACATTCTCCTTGTTTCCCCCCTGTACAACTTTCCCAGAGCTTCCCTCGCTGCTCACAACTCAATAGCCGAGCTCTTCCAAAAAAAAAAACTCTGGATAAAATTATCTCCTTCCTTCATCATGCTTCCCTCTACAACCATATTTAGTCCTCTTTCCCCACCCCTCTCTCACTGCATTATTTCTTCACCCATACACCTCCTCTCTCGATCCCAGCTTTCTGGCTTTTAGTTCTCGTGTTTTTCTCAATCTCCCCCTGTTACTCACCTTCCTACCTCTGGAATGATCTAACCTTTCAGGCACAATTTGACCCTTGCTGTTGTGGTGCCGTTAAACTCCCATCAAACAAACAAAGATTCCAATCATAATTTAAAATGTGGATGTTAGTTTACAAAAATACAATTTAAAGTATCTAATTATTCTGATAAATCTTGACTTCTTTCAAAAAGTTCGGTTTATATTTTGGAAAATTGTTCATTTAAATGTCTTTTTTAGGTATAATTGTCAAAGCATTGCTGGAAAAGTAATCAAATTTGGGGAATATAAACTTAGCTTAAAAATTGCCAATTTGACACTGCTGGAAAATGTCTAGTTATGCCGATGACCCTAATGTGCAGTATTACTTAGTTGCTATTTTGGCTCGACAAGTAAACTTTGTTCTTCACAAGGTTTTTATCATTTAGTTCATCATTTATTCTTTTTAGGTGCCCATGTGGCATGATGCCAAAAGTGAACGAGTGCCAATGCTGCAAAGAGATGCAGAGGGTTCTTGTCAAGATCAAAAGTGAGGAAGAAGACAGGGAATGCCCACCCTGGATTTCAGCCAGATTGTCTGAATCACCATGTTTTACAAGTTGCACTGTTCCAGTTACAGTCAGAAGTATGGAAATAGAGCTGATATGAATTTCATGAGTGAGTAGCATTGCAAATCATTTAGATTTTGTTTGGAATAATTTATGTTTAAAATTTTATTGCATTTTATTACAGAGAATTACCCCATTTTTGACATGTTAGAACTATGTGTAGTGCAGCATAACGTTGGGATATCAGGATACCTTAGGATGATTCTGGATACAGGTTGTTTTTCTTCGTGTTCTAGCACGGTTTAGCTCATGCACCATTTTAGAAATACTTTTAACAGCCTCTTAAGTATCTTTTTCTCTTGTTCACATAGAAATAAAGAATGTGTTACCTCTCATTTCACTAATCATTCTTTCAAGGATCCCATCTAACGTAGAAATTTATAGGAATGGTATTCGCAATGTCAGACCAAAGCAAAGCTTCAAGTATGCGAGGAATAATAAGAAATAATAATAATGATAACGTAAACAAGAAATGATTGTTTTTCAGGTAAGATAAAGCTCCTGTCAGGCTACACATAACAACTAAGATTTTCTTCTTTTTCCGATGAAGTACAGTCCTCCAATTGGATTATAAACGTTCTGTGAACAAGCAGAATATCTTATGTGCACAAGCAGAATTTCATTTTGTCTGAACAAACTAGTTTTATTTCCAGCAACATTTCATTTGCATATTATTCAATGATAAAATGAAAAAATAACCAGGAAATATATTTATATACTGTACCTGCCAAGTGGCAAAGTCATGTTTTAGTTTAGCATCAATCAATTTAAGAGTGCTTGTATCCAGTGCTTGTCATATGATTTTCTAATGAAATGCATTTCTTCTTTCACAGACACTATCCTTATACTACCTACAGACACTGGCAGAGTTAGGGATATCTCGGCAAACATGTAAGGGTACCACTTCCGGTATGCACTTTCACCAAGATCAGGGAGGTCTTTCCTTCAGCGGAATATGCAGGAAGCAGGACTCCAGTATCCGGCAATTTATGTTGTCTATTTATTTTTTTATTACAAATTAGGCTCTTATATTTACATGTAGAACACTAAGTACAAAGTTTTGAAGGGGCTAGTGACAGTAAGTGAAAAATCATATCAGACTTCTATACCCTGATCCAGTTTGATATTCCAGAATGGATTTACCTCTACCTTTACCTTCAGTTGAAAAAAAACAACACTGGCATTGATTTATATGGTGGGAGTAGAGGGCGGCTCAGATTCCCAAAAGGCATCCAAAAACTGTGTATGCATGATATGAGCTACTGGAAATATATAAAAAGGAAAAGCTTGATGCAGCAGAAATTGTTCACCTTATTTCTTTGTCACCCATGATAGTGACATTTAGTCAAACCCGAATACAGTAGCTCAACTCCTAACAGACATTTTGTGCCCTCAACCGCACATTTTGCACCGTTTGACATAATTTTTTTGCTAGTTTTGCATCCGTGGCATGAAAATCTAGTGAAGCCATTGATGGAAGGTTAAAGGTCTTGATGACATGTAACAATTTTTAGATATGTGAATAAAAGTTAAATTCTGAGCAAAATGCATTTTCAAACAAAAGCTTGTCTAGCTTTTAAGAAATGGTCAATCAAAGTTTGAAGGTTTTAGAATTTAGGCAAACTTTGTGGTGTTATCTGTTTAATATAACTCAAATTCTTTAATGTGTTTCTCAATGTTAACCAGTTGTTAGCTTTAGTTCTTTTTAGCTGATTACCCATTGCTTAAGGTATATTCAATATACAAACAACAACATGAAATCAGACTTTGACATTTAAAATATAAATTAAAAAGGACTGAAACACAAATGATTTATAGAAACAATTGGAGAGGTATTAAACTTCAATGTCAAAAATATTGCACAATAACATCCAAAAGTTAAAAACTTTGTAAAAGCTATTTCAATTGGAGTTTTCGTTATATTAATGTTCCATTCTATATTTTAAAGCAATTAAACCCAAGTTGCTTTTAGATGTGATTGTACCTTTAAGTAACATTGAGATAAGAAGTACTAGTCTTTTTCAAAATATTTTGTGCTTCCTTTGTATTCTTTCCCTGTATTACTTCTTACAAGTTTGACAAATATAAACAAGTTACTTGAAAAGTGAAAACAAAAATCAATTTGTACTTGATTTTACTCCTATCTAATTCACAGCTAAGTGGAGGTTCCATCATAAAGATGGGCAAATATTTTATTGTAATTCTTCAGGTTTCAATGTTACCCCTGCCACCACCCCATCCAAAACAGCAATGAATACTAGTCACACACATAAATGAAGCCTTTTTTATGGTATTTGATTTCCTTTTATTTTTGCTCCTTAGAATGCTCACTTTTATAAAGAGAGGAAAACATCACTGCCCTGTTACTGATCCCTCTCAACTACTACTTAAGGGATCTAGTTCAAATCTAGATTAAGATATGTATCTAGTTCCAACTCAAGTGCTTATTGAGAATTTTGGTAGTTCTCGTTATAAACATAATTTCTTAACAATGAGCCCACAACACATCTGGTCTGCAGTGTACAGAAGTAACTTGAAGCCAACCAAATATATGTATAATTGCTTACACCTCGGGGTTCAATAAATTATCAAAAGTTTTTGCCTGTTACTAAGGCAAGTATTATGAAATGCTTAATTGCCAGATGACATGCTAATTTATTTTCCTGGCCCTAATCCAACACTTCTCTTATTTTGAATTAATTATTTTGCAGGCCTTTTGTTTATTTCCTTGAATTGCGTAATGGAAAAATTAATTGTCGCAGGGTCCGCAAAAGAAATTTGTCAAACCTTTTCATACTTCCATAAAATAAATTTCTGGTGGAAGTTACAAATGCTTATTAGGCATAAAAACTTGTTCGTTTGCCCTCCTCCACCAACCCCGGCATTACAAAATATATATATATTTGGTTTTCAAAAATCTCTACACCTCATAGAATGTCCTTTTTACGACCCAAAATATTGATTTGGCTAAAAAAAAAAAAAAAAGGTTTAATTTTATTGAAAATGCAGCTTGGCAAAATTAATTGTGTTAATACACATTGTACAAATCAAGAAAATTGGCCGTGAAATTAATATTTGGCCGTATACTATCTTAATGATCTTGCAGCCATGATTTTCAACTCTCCAATGACCTCTTAGAAATTATACATTTTCCGCCCGCCCGCCTCTTTAGCTTGTTTTCAAAGTGGAGGGCAAACAAACAATTTGTTAGGCCTTATTTCCAATTATATCAACCCCAACCATATAGCCCCTAGGGATGTTGCTGTCTCGTTTCCATGAAACTAGCTTCCCAAGAAAGCTGGTACTCATTTTTTACTAAAAAGATGATCTAGTGTATGCAACATTAATGTACCAAACCCTATCTCATTTATAAAATGAAGGTTTTTTTACAGATACATTTCATAAAAGTAATATAAGTGCAGGAAAATATGAGGTCATGTCCAATATAAACATCAAAACCTGATGGAATCAGTTGCTAGTACCAGGAGTGTTTTCTTCCATTTGCAGTGTGTCTGAAGTGCAATCAACACCTGTTACATCCACATTTTCTGCTGATTTTGTTCAGTTGTTTGGAATCTGGATGGATGCCTCTCAAAGACTTCTTCCAAGGTAGCTTTTGTCATACCGCTTGATACAGGTTGATGAGGGCTAGGAATGCGACTTGACTGGTTTCTGACCGACTCATCCAGCACTGCGAGAGCATACACTTCCTTGGGTAGAATGTCAAGATATTCTGCAAGAACATTAAAAAACAACTTTATTATATGGATAGCAATATTTTAATTTGCTGTTACTTCTTTTTAATGGGGCAATTTGTAAATTTTACAAAACATGATTGCCCTCTTATTCCATCAATCCTTGATTAAAATAAAGATTTTAAATAAACCTTGGCACGTCTTGATAACATATAAAGGTCCAACACAATTTAAATTCATTGAACAAGAAAGTTTCCCCACTTTGTAAATGCAACAGCTGGCAAAATTTGACCCATGAAAATTCAGCTTTCGTAAGAAACAAACCGTCTCCTTCCCAATGTAATAAGTTATTACAAATTTGTATATATATCAAATGATATTAATTCGGGGCTGCTGTGCTTGTAATTTAGGCATGTGAAAATTTTTGTCCACTATTTAGAGATTGAAATACCTAAAGTTTGATCATCAATATGGATTGTTATCACACATGGGTGACATCAGCTAATGACAGGGGACATAGACTTCTATCCCCCCCCCCCTCCCACTTCGCAAGCTTCCAAGAATTTACAGGAAATACTGTGTGTGATTTATTTTTTGTATCCACCTCATTGGTGGATAAGGTGGATACCCAGGCCACCCATAATCGGGGAAATCCCATGAGTTCGGGGGTGGGCAAGTGCAGGATTCTTATGGCCCGGTATACTATCACAGGTGCAGACGTATCCCACTGCAGATATTCAGATTTCCATAATCAACATGCTAGGCATTATAGTACCTTGAAAATTGGTAACCTTTTATTTTCAGGCTGACCCCTCCAAGCCTCCTGATCTAGTAGATTCAGTTTTGTCAACTATCATCATGATCTCCGAAGAAAATGATGCCATGAGCTCAGCAAGAGAGTTCAATGAAATGCATTTCTTCATGAATAAAAATAACTGACTTAAATTAGGCTATTCATAATTAATTGTTGGTTTAGTAAAACTCATTTTGTTGAGAAAAAAATTGGGTAGGTAGGCAATGTTTTCTGAGCCAATATCAGGTTTTTTCATACCTTTTGTACAATAAAAGGTTAACACTTCAGATAAGAAAAAATGAAATAATTTGAGTAGGCACCAATTTTTAAGGACAGGTAGGGTTGCGCCAAACGAACAATTATTTTAGGATAGCCTTAGACTTAACTGAAAAGGTACAAAATAAGTTGTTTGATATCAGGGCTCCCGGTAAACCTTTAAAAACCTTTATTGGCAATTTAAACCTTTATTCCTTTCAAAATAACCTTTAAAACCTTTATTTTCACAGTTAAGTAAGGTAAATGATTCGAGTGCCAAGGTTTTAGCTTCATTGGTAAGTATACACATTCATTTAATAGCATATCTGTTCTCAACACACATTTAAAAAGTAGCAGGACCAAAATAAGATTTCCAACTTCACGTAAGTAATGGACTTTTGGCGCCACCAACTGCCTTTTGCCCAAAAATATGCTCATTGTATGAACATTTATTTCATGAGTTAACCTTCATAAACCTTTTTATTTAAATCCAAAACCTTTAAAAACCTTTATTAAAACTTTTCCAACCTTTAAAAAAACCTTTATTTAAAAAAAGAGTCACTGGGAGGCCTGTAATATATATATACATTAAAAAAATTACACTGGAAATGATATAGGTATATAACACCATGTGCGAATTGTGAAGACAAAATTGGTTAAATAGGTCTAACTTTTTATTTGGAAGAACCCACTTTTAAATGGAAGTTGTATGTAAATGTAGATACTGTTACACCATCAAAAAACTTCCAGTTATGAATACAAACAACATCTAAGCATAAGGAAAAACTATGGGATCACTGTGACCGTAATGTAGCATAAGCCTATAGGCTTATCTAAAATTAAAAGTTCATATTTTGGTGGAAATGCCCGGTTACCTTTTTTATACTAGTACCACAGCACATCTCCACATTATAATGTAAACCAAATTTCGTCCTAGCTTGCATACAAAACTTAAACTAACCTGTTTTATGGCACGATGTTTCCAAGAAGGCCTTGGTTTCTTTGCAGGTCGTTGTTCATCAAGGTAAGGTCAGAGCTTGTAGCGGAATTGGTGCCTGCTTTATTGCCCTGTAGGCTGTAGGCCGTAGGCCTAATTTGTAGTCCAAGTCTAACGTTAGTTAGCTGCACAAACGTCTTCCATAAACGTCTCATTTTCGGATCCTTTGGAAATTTGTATCTCTCATTTTCATTACTACACTCTCCTATGACACAATGAAATGACATTTTTCTTATTTCAGCTGAATTTCTTCTCCTTCCGATGTCAAAATCACATAAAGAACACTTGTAACTGTACCGTGTACAGTACCTTGTTACATGTTGATAAGAAGAAGCACATGAATCGACTCACTATACCTACGTCATGTGACGTCATCAGCTACTAATCCGAAGAACTGTTTTGTTTTTTCAAAGTTGATAGAAATTATCATTTTCTTTCCCTCGATAAAAACAATTTAGGGAATTTAGCAAACGTAACCTACATTTTTGGATAGCAAATGATCCAATTAATCAATTAAGAGCTAATTATAAATCCATGGCAGGCCCTCTTTAACGGAATGGTTTTTAAGCCACAAAGCCGAAGGACAAAATACTATAGAATACATCAAACTGTCAGGAATCTGAGGGTGTGACATCACAACTAGTCTTCATTTCAGTCGTTTCTACACAAACGATACCAAATTTCAAACTTAAATATCTCCTTAACAAAATAAGATTTTTAAATGCTTTCTTTACCATTTTGTTTCTTTTAAAGTCCTCATTTGTATAAGATGGACTTGCTTGACCTTTGCACTACTCCGTTAATATAAACCTAGACTAAATAGCCTATGCTTATTCACGTCAAGTTAAACATTATATACTTACAATACGGAGAGAAAATATAGAATATGAATTTGATGAACCCCACTACGAAGGACGCCAATAAGCCCCATCTTGTGTCTCGTCAACGTGTGATTGTTGGCACTCTAAAGAAGAATTCGAAGTCTGCCAACTTTTAAATTCTTTGAGCTTTAATTAACATTCCTTGTTCGTGATCTGTTTTATTGTTTGATCGTGTTTCTTTAGATTCTTCAAACAAGGAGCTTCCAAGCTCTTTGCTTCTTTGCTCTTTGCTTGGTTTTCTAACAGATGATGATAAGTTTTTGTTGTATTACCAAAGTTCAAGAAAAGGACATTTGACGAAACCGCTCTATGTAAATCATATTTTTGAAATCTTTTTTAAGGGCGTAGATGCCTTAAGCGACAAACAATAGAAAAACAGTGATCTTAAGAAGTCCTTTTACAAGCGCTTATTTCTCACACTTAAATTTTTTTAAATGAAAAATGCTTCAAAAGGCCCATCTTGCGTATGGATAATTCGCTTAATTACAACTAATTTTTCCCTTCATTTTTTGAACTTATCAGTAGATAAATCGTTCATATTTTTTTAATCTGCTTTGCAGATTATTTTTCTTTTCTAGTTTTTATAAAGGATATTTTGATTGTATTTATATTATTGATTTTCCAAGGATTAAATTTTCGCCAAAATCGCTAAAGGCATATCATTAAAACAAAATGTTTCTTGTTGTTAAAGTTTCGCACGGACGATTTGGTATCAAAACTTTCATCGGCAGTCATAATAGTCTGAATTTTCTTTATTCATCTATATCATTGCCAAAACAATTTTTGTTGTTGAAATTTATCTCAATGCTTATCAGCAATCATAATGGTCTAATATTTATTTGTACAGGTAAAAATTTAAAAAAATTGCCATACCAGAAGATATCAAAGTAGCTCCAATAAGCCAATCAGATGGTTCACTGCTGTAGTTTATTAAATTAACAACAATTGATGCAAAGTTCACCTCAGTAATTTGCAGTATGATTTCAAAAGGTGGTCTAATTTAAATCACCTGGAGATGTCATCATAATTGTGCAAATTGAGCAGAGAGGCAATTTTTTCTTTCTGAATCGCGAATCTTGGTCCTGTAAAACCAATGCTCTTTTTATCAAAGGCAACGAAAGATACTATTTTTTACAACCAGTCGAGTTTAAATTTACCTTCAACCCATAATGCTGAGCCCATGGCGTGGTGGTGTTGTCAATAAGTCAATGTTTAAATAAAATCGGATTCTTATTGCAATCATTTCTACCTTCTTCCGATTATTAAATTCTAATTCGGGAGCAGAAAATATCTCAATTTTCATTAGTTTAATCATGAGTGAGGGTGTTCTCCGTTCAAATATCTTGCAATGCCTAAATTTGCCTCTTCTCCATATATATTATAAAACAGACCATTGTATGACCTTTGATGCTGACTGAATCCATGAAACAGTTCAATTGTTGTGGGGTCAAAGAAAATAATTTTCTTTGGCAGTTCGGTTCGCACCGCCAATCGGAGGACTCAATAAATTCCCGATCGGGAGACTTAAGCATGCGCACTGACGAGCTTACAGTGGTAAAATGAAGCCATTATTTCTATTTTAAAGTTTCAGTCATAGACGCTTATCAATCGTTTCATTGAAGGTTTGTAAAAAAGTTTGCTTTGTTTATGTTCAATTTCGCGAAAGTAAAACAACTTCGTTACTATCACGCAGTTATTGCTAAATAATTCTTACAAATTTCCAAGTTTTTCTCATAATTTCAGAAAACCTTGTTAAAGCGCGAACGCCTAACGGTAACATTTAATAAGAATTCATAACTTTTCTTCAGATTTTCGAAAACAACCCGGTGAATTTCAAGAGCGCACGGTGAAAAAATAATTCATATGCCATTATTTCAAATCGTGAAGAAAAATTTGAACCCTTCGCAGTGGTTGAGATCCCCGCGCTCGAAATGTGTCTGATTTTATGTTATTCCTGTACAAATTTTGAATTTAGATAGATGCATTGTGGGATACTTCTGTAAAGGATCTCTTGATCGGGAGAACAAAACTGTTCTCCCGATCGGGGTACGAACCGAACTGTTTTGGAGCGCAGTTTTAACGCAATAACTCCCGCATCGTAAATGGTACACTACTTACGTCAAACTTTATTGAGATGACATATTATACAATTCAAGATATTATACGATTCGCATCTTTCTTGTCATATAATCCTAAAGGTCTAATGACATGTGTTACTGCAAACTTTTATCAGAACCTCGACGGTCTTTCCAGTACCGTCTATTATTGCCCAGAAAACGCTTGATTCAATAATTAGGTGGCGCAGTTTCAGAAAATTCCCAGATCTCATTCTGCCGCAAACTTTTAGAATTGGAACATTACTTGATTACAAAATTTATAAAAATAAGAATTAACTTCAGTGACGGCTACACTTATTTCTAAAAATAGAACTTGCTAGAAGTGTATATAAGAGAATGTTTTCAAGATAATTGGAAAGGTTTCATCAATTTGTATCTATTTCTGTACACTTACATAGAGAATTAATTAACTGACATCAGTAGGTAGATCATCATAGTCAATTTCAATTATCGTTGACTCTAATTGAGGATTAAATAACCATGGTCTCTTTTGTTTTAAACTTTCTGCTGAAATTATATTATTTAAGAGTTAAAGTGGATCTAGATCTACAGCTGTTAAAATGTATCAATGAGCTCAAATCTTACGAATTTAAACTTTGAGAGGAATCATCGTGTCAATATTATTACAGAATTCTTCGCGGAACTGGATCATTATCTTGGAATATACTGAACTTTACCTGAATATCAACCGTCGCACAAGAGGTCAAGAAAACTCAGGTCAGGCGATTTAAGTAGGTTTAAGAATATTGTATTGTACTTATTTGTAGCAAAAGGCTTGAAATTGAATACATTCAACTCGAATTTAAAGCCACTGATCTTGATTTTATCTTTTGGCATTCTTTTTTTCTTTCTATTATTGGTCCGTAACACACGTGACAGTCTTTACATACGTGAAGGGACATTACAATCTGATTACAATACCTTATAAGTCTTTGAAAACTCTTGTGTAGTTCTTTACTTGTGGTGAATCAAAATTTCAAGGTTGTATAATTTAGGCGAACTTTGTGATATTATCAAATGAACACATTCAGCTAAACTAATTTTGTTTAATGTGCTGTCGAGTTTTAAGTAGCTATCGACTACCTGAATACCCTAGGAGTATAATCAAGTTTCAACATTTCCAGATAGAATTAGATAGATATTAAGCTTCAAAATACATTTTACAGAGGATTGAAAGACAAATGATTTACATAAACAATTGAAGACAGTGTTCATCTGCTTATGTCACAAATTATTGCGCAATAAGGTCAAACAATTAAAAACGCTGTAAAATAGTCAGTTTTTAACTGATTTTGAAGTAAATTTTTGCTGTATTAATAGTCCATTCAATATTTTGAATTGGTTAAACTCAAGTTGTTTCTATGAGACCTTTAAACGTATTAATTTCCTCATATTAATACTGTACACAGTACTTCGTACTGACATTTGGATCATAAATTAATCATAAATTCTAACTCAATTTCTTATTTTGTTATTATAGTAGTGTCTTTATGTTTTTGGCTCTTTAAATAGGGGCTATCAGTCCGGGAGATACCGAAACTGAAAAAAAGAAGAAGCTCAGACACGAATTTTGTACAAGGAACGTCCACCTTGAAATAGGTCAGGGAAAGGTCACGGAGGTGACGTTATAAACGTGTTAGAACATACCGTAGGCAAAAAACAGTCCAAACAAGGAGGGACATGACAAAAATGTCTAATGGGACAAGGCTATGACAAGGTCGAACAGGGATGAGTGTGGTGAAAATGTCTGTCCATCCAATTGGTCACTTAATAGTGGTGTGATGACCATATATGGCAACAGTATTGAATGTCATTCAAGACTGAACATTTAAAAGCGGGCCAACAACCACAACCTGTTATTATGTATTGAGTTATAACGTGTTGACATTTCGTATTATACTTACTGTGGTGTATTACTACATCGTGTGCATACTGCGTGTTTGATTACCATGACTCACTATAAGGAGAGAAACAGGAGAGGCCTATCGTCGTCGTTTAGGAGAACAGCAGGGGTGGTGGAATATGAGTCTGATCCTAAAATACGGGGGTGCGTCATTCATTAGTGTCTTGCTCAAATAAATCTGCCACTGTAATTACTTTGGGATTTGAATATGGTAGGTGTGTTTCAGTTTTTTGTTTTTTTATAAAGTTGATGGCTGGCAATAACATGTGAATTGATAGATTGGTTTATGAATTGCTTGAAATTACCCCAGGATGATGGTATAGAATGTACACGCCAACATTCAAAGGCAGAAAACACACCTTGCTTACCCTTGATACGCTAGAGTTGCCTGATGTTAGACGGGATAGCGACTGTATTTTCGTCAAGCTCGCATAGGGCAATATAACTCGGGGGCGAAATCGGGTTTAAGAAGTGCTTTGGCACGGCGCAAGGTTCGTCGACGTTCCGTCGTCATGGCGGTTCTCTCCGGACAGTCCTAGACTGTTCGATGATCACATACAACATAATACACATCTACATTTCATAACGTCATAGATACTTTTGTCCCATTCTCAAGGCAATGACGTCACTATCGCGTGTACGCAATGAAGTCCCTCGCTTTTTAAGCCATTTCCCTCGTTTTTTACCACTTTTTTTCTTTAAATTATCCCCTCAAAAGTTGATGGTTGAGAAAAAAGAGCGCTCAAGGATTTTCAAAAATTGAACATGTAGAATTTGTTTCCCTTAGTCTCTTAGTGGGGACAGTCGGAATTGCCAAGGACATCTAGACGGCCAATTTCACACAACAACACACAAACCACCTTTCTCTGACCTGAGCAAGAACACACATGCAATCAAATCACCAGGCTGTCACTCATTGCTTTTTGCATGAGTGCATTTTCAGTTTAGTGCTCTGTGTTACCACCATATACAACACAGTATTGCTTTGTGTATTGTCTTCATTATTAATAACTTGCAAGTTTTAACAAGGAACTACACATCGTATAACTTGTATTCTGTTTTTAATGCACACATGAAGGATTTATAAACCTTTATAGATATCTAGTGGATTACGGATAGGTTCAACATGGTGCTTTTCTGTTACTTCATTGTGATTTTTTTTTTCAGAAGCAAAGATAAGATTTTGCTTTCATGAAGTCCTTAACTGTTTGGGGTTTTCCATGTCATGTTCTTATATTTTGTTTTTCGTATGCTCTCATGAAAATGTACAAATCACACACATTATCTTCATTTCTCAGACAATCCTGGACAAAAGTGTTGACCATTTCCCCCCCTTCTATCCCATTTCCATGTTGGGACATGACTTGGACCTGCAACTTTTTGACTTTCAAAATTCTCTTCCAACATTGAAATGGGGTGGAAAGGGTGAAGAAAAGCGTCAAATAGTTTTGTCCAAAATTGTATGTTATGGACGTGAATTTTCAATCTAGATTTGAACAAAATGGTAAAATCGTTTAAAAATCGCATTACGGAAATTTTTGGTTATACAAAAAACCTATTCCACTTTTGACCAGCCTTTAACTATTGTAGTAAGATTATCAAAATGGTCCTCGTCAATGTTAGGTGGTATATCACCTTTACGACATTTACGTAGGCATAGAAATTTAAATGTGGCTTATCATGTCTATATTTGAATCTGTTGAGTCAAACAATTTCACAAGCTGACAAGGCAATAAGTCAAAGCAGGAGGTTACTAACCAAGTAAAGAACTACTGGAAAGCAGTAAATTCAAGTTTTATTATAACAATTCCCCACTGATAACCGTTATAGATCATAAACGGAAGTTTTTGGTAAATAAATAAAGATTCCATACAATTGAAAGATCACAAAAATGCTAAATAATCACATAAAGAACGTTTGAATGCATTGAACCCAAGTTTTGTTATACAAGGCCAAATCTCCACATTATAACCGTTATAGATAATCAATGAAGTTTTGAATAAATAGATACAAATTGTATATTCTTTGAACAAAATGTCACACAAATTATCAGAAAAGATTTAATAAGCAGATAAAGTTTTACACAAGCAATAAATATCCAAAATATGACATAAAATAAACCGTCCCTGTTAAGATCAAATTTTAACAATCATTTGAAAAATGATTCTATACGTTTAAATATTTGTGTTTGCACTTCAGACTGAGACAGAGTAAACTCCAATACATATACGTGTGCTCAATGTGCCCAAAAAGCAATAAATCTACATGTAAGCCAAAGGTTAAGTTGCAATAAAAGAAACCTTGCCTTTGAACATCTAAAGAAGTCGCTTTATGGCCAGATGGCTTACAATGCACGTGTAGAAGTATAATGTTGTTAAAGTGCACACGCATCATCATAGTTTCGTCATCTTCATCGTAGCAGCAATCATTATATTCGCAGGCTGTGCCTGATATCTTCAGAGAATGATAAGATAATGTTCCATGTTTATGTTGCAAAAAGATTCCATTTGCCAAGATTTTGTCTCTTTTTCACCTTTACCAAGGCACAAGCGTACGGGACGGGAGGAACGTGTGTGTGGGGGGGGGGGGGGAGTGGCTGTCGCATTTGGGAAGCATGGGGCTATACGCAACGTTTTTCGGGCAATTAGATTAAGTAATCAGAAACGGGAGAATTGAAAATTAAGATTTAAACTTTGCGTTTTTGATTCACTTTTTAAAATAGTTCAAAAAATTATGTTGGACAGATATGTCCGTGTTATCATTATCGACAAGTTTTACTTCATAATATATGCATGGCGGGAGTAAATTGTTTCAAAATTTCGTTGCTGACAGTATTGACCATTTCAGTAATACATATGAATTATCTGATATGGGAAGTATAACGCACCAGCACCACGAAACTTCACTTTATGCATGCATATACAAACATGCAGTAGCGTGGCTAATATAAAGTGGGGGAGGGGCAGCGCGGTAATTTCCCCCAAGAATTCCCAAAAAGTTGGAACATATGCACAACATAATATTCAGTATATTTGATTGTTTTGGTAATCCTGATGAAAGAGATCCGTCTTTTAAACTTCACTTATATACCGGTCATCTTGGATTTTTTTTAATGGTTTTTTGCCCCTAGCAATTTTTTTTAGCTACGCCACTGCAAACATGTATACATTTCTGCAAATTTGTAGGGGCAAAAGTTGTCAGCCCTCCCATAGAGAATAGTCCCGTACGCACATGTAAGAGGAAAATAATTATTAACGAATTTGCTATGAATATTGTATTAAAGCAGTTAAAAAAAAAAGGGTTAATGAATAAAGGGTTAATGAATAACGCGCATATGCGTTAGGTACAGGATAATGCATAGAACTGTAGAAGCTGGTTGCACCGATATTGCCGGATGAATCACTTAAAGAGGGAGGCTCGTCTCAGTAAAATACGGTAAAAATGGGGATACTTTATTTTGACGTCACTTCCGGTTGTGGAGGCAAGATCCGATGCTCTGTCTGTTTGTACCACACAGTACAGCCAGACACTAGCATGTACGTTGTGTGTGCAGAATTACATACACAGCGCATTACGTTACTGTGACGAGAAACTTATTTGTTTTTTTCAATGCTTTTTTGTCAGAAAGCGAAAGTGAAATTTTAGTATTATAATACTACAATGATAGTCACCGAATGAAAATTACTGAGAAAAAAAAGAAGAAGATGAAAGCAAAAAGTCAAAATAAACGATTCTACCGGGGCTTGAGCTCACGGCATGATTTGAAAAAAGACGTTACTTGCGATCGCCGCAAGCATCTAGGCTATCTCGTGTGGTGACTTTAAAGGCGTTTTAAATAACTATATAACTTGCAATACGAGACAACGAATCGCGCAGCAAAATTTCAACCAATCAAAAAATTTGAAAGGAATTATAAATATTGTGCACATATGACGATATCGCCTCTTTAATCAGTGCCCCCCCCCCCCTCGCATCACTCAATCTTTGTCCTCGCATTGCTCAATCTTTGCCCAGCCTTCCAAGAACTTCATCACAAAATGTACTCATTACAGCATTGAGAAAGAACATAAAATGTTCCCCTTCTTGTCGCCGTACTAAGATCTTACTCTTATTCTCAGTGTAAATATTTTGTATCTGTTTAGGTGTAAAGATTTCTCTCTTTTATTTTTATTTAATAAAAACACAGTAATTCCTTGCGCCGCCGAAGACATATCCCACGGAGAAAGCATAGCATAGTCTATATGACTGATGATATAGCACATATAGGGCTTCCTGAATTAAAAATGTCAAATTCTTAAAACGTAATTAGGCCTAAGCTCGAGCTAATATGATGATATTGAATAATTGTATTCCATGAAAATTGTAGGTAATGTTTTTCTCGCTGCCATGGTCATGGCGACAGTCCCCCCTCCCCTTCCCTCCCCCTCCCCCGTCCACCACCGTAGTCGGCTGGATACCCATTTTAGTCGGGCAAATAATCATGTCCGACTCTGCTATATATCTGGGTCATGATGATGACAATATGATACTTGCAGGCACCGATCTTACATAGTCAGGCAGAGATGTAAAATTTACTTCTTAAATCAGTGATATATCGGAATCATGCCGAACTCGGCTAGATTTCCCGATAGTTAAAGAAAATTTTATCGAAAATCGAAAAACTGCCCGGAAATGGAAGAAAATGTTCCGAAAAATTGGTCAAAAGTTCGCAAAAATTTCTCCAAATCGAAAAACCTGCCTAAATGAAGGAAATGTTCGAAAACACCTTCCCCGACATGAAGGAAATTGTCCTGAATGTTTTCCGATAGCTACCTCCCCCCCCTTCCCCCCCCCCCCTTCCACTCACAAAGTCAAAAACCCTACTCAATTATAATTGTTTACTCACAGATTTATTGCGAATGTTGTCTTCGTAATAGACTTCCGAGTCGGGCAAAAGTCACCCACCCCCCTCCCTTTCCTCCTGAGTAAGATGGTTCCGTATGGTCATGGTCGGATACATTAATAATATGCACCCTGACATTGATTACTACTATCTCAAATCTGTCTTTGCTTTCCTCTTCAAGGAATATTCCCATGGATTTTTGTTTTCTCATATATGATAGAGAAAATGATAGAGAACAGTGGTGACAAGACTATGTTAATATCTTCTTCTGGTTAAAAGTTATAACAACTCAAAAAGTAGAAAATTGTTGTTAAAAATGCCTTGTACAGTATACTGGTATATGACCTTCAGCTTGATGATGTCACAGAGGCACATTCCAGCACAATTCTTATGTATTTCTTTATATATCTAACCACATTTTTAACGTTATCAAACTAACTTTTTTTGGTTAATTATAGAGAATGTATAAATGACAAGAACAGATTTTCCTTTTTTTTCAGGTACATCACAATTTCAATAAAAAAAAAAAAAAATCCAAGTCATTCTTAAGAAAAATCAAAGAAAAGATTTTCTAAATGAAATTACCAATATGTTATCACAGATGTTGCCAATGTACCACGATTTTTCCAAAATGAAAAATCTTTAAAATTTCATAACTTCTAAACAGAATGAGATATTAACATAGTTATTTTACTTTTGTTTCTACAAATTTTCTTTATCATATATGAAAAACTGAGAATTAATGAGGATATTTCTTTAAACCCAGTGAACGTTACGCAACTTTTTCTATGAAGACACGCGCCTGTAACTGCACAGCTGTTGGTTTCCTACACTACAATTAAACACATGATGGGAGTGAACGTAATCTTTAAATCATGCACCTTGAATATAATTTTGCTTTTTAAAATAAATTTACAATAATGTTTTTGTAAATGTATAATAGTTTTAAAAGTTTGATAAATCGGTGTGAAAACTTGTGGAACACTTGTGGTAACTTTTGAAATACCCCCTTTGTACACAATAGACAGGTCTTCAAAGTTTATCTCACAGCCCAGGCCCCGGTCTCAAAATGTTCGATTACGTGGTTGGACTATACTGATCGGGAATGTTAGCTATAAAAAGTAGGAGACATCAGAGGGAAGAGTGAACAGGTGAAACCTGGTAACAGGAATGGTAACGGAAATCATTTTCATTTTCGCAATGGAAGGGATATCCTCAGGCCTATATATTTTTCGGGGGAGGGGAGAGGAGCTGCGTGAGGTGATGATAATTCTTTATCTCGGAAGCTTTTATAAGTGGTCGAATCGGGACAATATTTCTGATAACCTACTGCTTTTCTGATAGTTCCTTGTTTTAAACATAAACATTCTATACAGGGCTCTAATTCTCATCTGGAAAGCTTGTGTGTGTGTGGGAGGGGGAGACATGACCTCTTGTTTAAAAAATAGTGGGGGACAGCAGCCAAATTATTCCCAAAATGTACGGAAGCTTTACAAACTTACTGGAAAGCCATTCCACCCCCCCACCACCTCCCCTCCGAGGTCTTTTTCCGATGATATTTTTTGTTCTACCTTGAGTTAATTCTTAGTCACGGTTTATGTAAATTTTCTAAGTTTCGGAAAATTACATTACATTTTTGTAAAATCTTTTTCAATCTTTGAGAAATTTTCTTTATTCTCGTGCATTTTTCTGACAATTTCCTTCATTTTGGGGAAACTTTTCTTCGATTTTCGGTAAGTTTTCTTTCCTTTTTGGAAAATTCCTTCATTGTTTAGGAAATCTCTTTCAATTTTGGGAAATTTCTTTCATTCTTGTGCCATTTTCTTCAATTCTTGAGAAATTGTCTTCATCTTGAGAAATTTTTTCTTTGATTTTCGGAAAAATTCCTTCAATATTTGGGATATCTCTTTACATTTTTGGAAGAAAAAAAAATCATTTTCGTGCCATTTCTGGAGAATTTCCTTCATTTTGGGGGCAAATGTTTGTCTATTTTTGGTAAGTGCTCATTAATTATCGGAAAATTTTGCCAAATCTTACCAAAAATCCCAATGGCTTTACCACAATTTCCTTCAATTTTGTGTCAATAATTTCCCAATCGAACGAAAACCTTTCATCTTTCTCTCTGCTCCCCGCTCATAAGACGTGCAATTACCACGCTGCCTCCTCCCCTGGACTCTTGTCCCAATATGCTCTATTAATAATGACAAAACTGCTCATAAAACTTATTATCACATCATCTCTTTTGCTTTGGCGCCCCCCCTCCTCTTGACATTTTATCCTGGCTCCGCCCTTGCTGAAAAGTAGGGGAATATCTCCCACATCCTGTCCCCCAGAATTACGACCCTGTATAATATATAATAATTATCCGGAAGTTATTTGAGATGGGTGACTGTATTAAATATGCTGGGAGTAATATTCTTCATCAAAAAAATATACATATAATGCTTTAACATCGTCAGAAATATCATGCGCGGGATTTGTCTGCCGAAAGTGTGTGGTAAGTGGGATGGTCAAAATCAAAAATGGAGTGAGAGGAAAAACCACAAATCATTGTTAGAGAACATTTATTTGCTACCACTGGATTAAATAACGATCCCCGACAGGAAGCGTGGGACCTATTTTCGGTTACTTGAAACGCTCAGTTGTTAAGTGACAAAGTGCACGGGGTCACTGTGTCTTCAAGTTGTTGGTGCAAACTTTATTTTCTGGTATTTTTACGATGTAAATAATGTGCTTGGTTTGGGAAGGGATTAAGGGAAGGAAAAAACAGCTTGATTGACATGTGATTTTAAGAGGTATTAATGCATTACGGTAACAGTTGATTTATAGAAATTTCCTTCCACACCTGTAAAAAAGCCATTTCGGAATTAAATGAAGATAACATGGAGAGCATAAGTACGAATTCCACAAAGTAATTATGCGAAGTTTAAATTCTTTAGAAATACATCGACAAGATCAGATAGGCTTAAGCTATCCAATTTTCAAACATAAATATTCAAGCTTAATCTAAAACTGAATTACTAGACGAATCAATCTAACGTAACAAGTTTGGGAAGATATTTAGGAAGAAAACACAACACGATTACTTTAGTGATCTTAATTTTATGTTTTATTCGAACATTTTTTTTCTAAACAGAAGAGAAAGTTTTCTACGTGAAACTCCCAGTCACAACTAATCAGTCAACTGTGTGATTCGCAACGCGAGTGTGCATGGTACATTGAACTTAATAGACCACGGCGCGCAGTGCACAGCGATTCTTTGTTATGAATGTTAACAACAAGTCTAGACCGGAACTCGGGTGGCGGTACGCTATACCTGATTTTTTGTACAAAAAGTCAGGTGTCGGGTACGGAAAGCTGTAAAGAAGACAATTTCGGCATGTACGAAATATAGCGTCAATTTCGATGTTCAAAGGTTGAATCTTCCAACATTTTGTCCAAATAAAACAAAATTCACATATTTCACACCTTTAGAGTGCAAATTTTGTTAAAACGCGAAGTGGAATAATGAAAATAAACTGGAAATTGCAAACCGCCACATGCGGTTACTGAAATGCCACAGGCACAGAAAATCAGGATTGAATTCTGTTCAAGAAGCGGGTTCTGTAATGGTTAATCAAGTCTGATTTGTGAATTTTATGCTTAATTGAAAAAAAAATGCAAAGTTCGCTGTAAAAATATGAATAAATGTTTGAAATATTTAATAGAAATGGATGGTATTTTATATCCAGGTTTTACTTCAAGAAGTTAAAATAAGAATAAATAACTGCACGCAAATGAGACAATGGCCGTGTCAGGAACAGTTGCCCAGACTGCGTAATAAGAGCAGATAATGTCAAGCAACAAAATTTAAGACAAAATATAGATAACAGTTTGAAAATTCTAATAAGTAAAATATTACAGAGACACTAAAGTTGATCCTATGGCCCTTTGTATTTCTATTCTAATAACGGAGTCTATAAACAAAATCACCTCTCTGAGTTTGCCTGATTGACAGTTTTTTCAACCAATCACTGCACGAATTTGCCTAGCAATAGAATCTGCATAACTGAGTGGGCATTAATCCTACGCGGTACTGGTACAGTACAGCCATCTAGTAGCGCGCGCTCGTATTGTCGATGCAATATACTGCACAAAACAAATTTCTGCACACACAAGACTTAGGCAGCGACCAAATGGTGAACAAAAATTGCACCTACGGGCCCGCTTGGGGCTTTGTAAATACAAGTCTGGTTACCCAGAACGGTTAGCAAACGGAATTTTGTTTATTGCTTTTGCTAAAAACTCAAAAGATCCGGAGAAGTGCCATGAATGGATCAAAACTTGCTGCAGGCCACAATAATATATAAATGTCAATGCATTGGTCTTGCACAATTGCGGATTTGAGGTTTGTTTCCCACCTAGTTACCGCGTTGCTATGGTGTGGCCTATTTCCGTACTTAAACAATTAATAAACAGCGCTATAGACCTGTAGACATTTTCAAACCGAGTTTAGCCAAACGTGATTTCTTCATTACTTCGACCAATCAAGTGCTGGGGTAATTTTTCCTTCTTTTCTTAACCAATCAGGTGCAGTTTTGAAAAATAATCGTAAGCAGCAATACGCGCGCGCTTCACCTCCCATGTATAATCCACGTATGATACATGCGCTTGACAACATTTAAAGAAAGCTTGGTTTCATACCGATGCGTGAATTGTGGAGACGGCCAAGGTTCCACCAGTATTTGATTGTCAATAAGATCCCCCCAGTATACGATTGGTTCATTATGGACACGTGAATTTCGGCCATGTGACATGTGAATTTCTGAACACGTATAGGCTTAAAACTTTGTTATGGACATAAATATCAACATTTACATGAAGATTAAAAGCTGTTTTCACATTCTTAAATAACATATTTTCATAAACATAACATAACAAGATGACGGGCTAAGAAGGCTGAGTTACCCCATAAAAAGCCCAAACTAACACCACCACCACCACACACACACACAAAAATCATTCAAAGACGCCCAGACTTAGTAAAGAACTTATCAATGTTGACTTTGAAATTGTGAACAAAATTAGAACTAACTACCTACTCACGCAAACCTTTCCACTCATTAACAACTCTTTGCGAAAAGCTAAAACGCCGAATATCTATCCGTGAGAACTCTTTAATCAACTTCAAACTGTTGCCACGTGTCACATGAGGAATAGCTGAAACATGCAAGATATTAAAGGAAGTCAAAGCATCACTACCAGATGGGAATTTAAAAACCGAAATCATATCGCCACGTACTTTTCTCAACTCAAGCGTCGTCAAACAAAGAATTCGCAACCTAAATTCATAACAAAATCCTTACTTCGGGAATAAGTATCTATTCGTTAAACCTGCTCCAAAATGAACTTATTCTTTTCATAAAAGGGACTCCACGCCTGAATAGCATACTCAGCATGCCCAAGGTAAGGCCTGACTAACTGCTTATACTAATTAAGAAGAACCTCTCTACCAAGAAAACCAAAAAGATTTCTAATCAAATCAAGCATCCTATTTATTAAATCGTAAATATTCTCAAACTGTAATCACTCTCAACTCAAAATTCAAACATATTATATACAGTTAACTTTAAATTTATTTCAACATTTCATTCATAACGTCAAAATCGATTTAATAGAAATGAAGAAGAAGCTAACTATCTACCTTTATATATACTTTTTTTTTAGATCTCGTTATTCCCTAGAAATATCTCATCCAGAGTTATTGTATTGGGAACTGCCAAGTGAAGCCTAGCAAATCCGACAGCTTTGGGCAAAGTCTTTGCAATTGAAGGAGAGCAAATTATACGGTCGGATTGTATTGCTGGTGAGGAACGTTTCTGCTCGAATCGCCGACTCTTCGTGAGAACAACTTTCGTGAGTATAATAGCTGACGACACTGACACCGTCTTCTGGGAATGAAAGCGTTAATTGGACCAAGCCATATCTGTAGGTATACTGCACCACTGTGATTTTGTTGTCTTCCACTCTAGTTACAATAGCGTGGCATCTCGAGTGAAGGAACCATGCTTTTAATGCGATATGATTTCCGCGCATTAGGTCATTCGCCGAGTAAACAATTCTTGTACTAGAATGAAAACGAAAAGACTTTCAAATAGAAACCCGAAAATTGGCATATTAAAACGGAAAATCATATTTTCCATAACTATTTTGATGATTATTTTTTCGATGGTGGAGGGATAATGAAATATGGGAGGTGTGGGTTGGTGACTTTAGGAAAGGATCATGGATAACATCTGACGGATCAATTACATGGGTTAATGGTATTAGTTAGGAACGGTTGCATGAAGAGGGATATGCATCATTGTTGAGGGATAGTTGGAATCAGGCGAGTTGAAGAAAATCTGGAGAGATGGATGGCATGGATTATGGATGAAATCATGGAATGAATTATGAAGGACCCTGGGGAAATAGGTGTATGTTGCAATGGGGAGGGTAGATAGACTGTGGATGGATACCAGAGGTGAAAGATGTTGGATACATGGATATGTAAACTTTAGAAATGACCACTGCCCTCGGGAAGGAATGGATGGCATTGGAGAAGGATATATACCATCTGTGTGGGATGTATTCCCTTAGTGAAGAATGGATGCTATTTGGGACCCATTAGTGAAGCTACAGTATTGATGAGAGATAAATGACATTGAGAATGGGTGGATATAATCGGGGAAACTGTGCATCGAGGAGGGAGAATAAAATTCGGCAGTTATTTATTTGGCATCAGAGAGGTGTAGATGGATGTATGGAACATTGAATGGAACAAGTGAGGGCCAAAAGGAATTATGGGTGGCTGAATGTCATCAGGGAGGAAAATATGCTGTTAGGATAGGATGGGTAGAGACATGGCACCGTTTTGTACATCATTGTAATGGAACTTTCTGTATTAGTCAGTGGATGAAACGAAAAGAGATTTTCTATTTATATCAAAGATTTGTTTCAGATATATACAGGTAGAGTGGTAGGTCTAGATTCCAACGTTGTATTACGATGGAAATATAACACACACAATTTTCCAGGTTTAAAAGTGTTTTCGAATGCTTTTAGGCCTGAATTGTGTAGATACTAAACAGAGAAGACTTCAACTGCATCCCCAAAGCTCGAATTACTTATAACCAACAGATTTGCTAGTGCTCCCACCACTGCCTACTTTCTTCAATAGCCACATGCAAGCTTCTTGAAAGCCCGAATAGTCGTGAATTCTGTCACCAGGACAGCTGATGTAGAGTCTAACGTCTCGTTCCTTTCAGTGTTGTACTTTTTGAGGCAACATTCCAATATTGAAAATCAAATAGCATCTGAAGGCTTCGTAAGTGCAAGCATAGGCTTACTTTGCAATGCTTTTTACATTGCAGTGAATATATACCAGGAATAATGATAAGAGTATAATAGCA
Source organism: Chiridota heheva (assembly GCA_020152595.1). Classification (NCBI taxonomy): domain Eukaryota; kingdom Metazoa; phylum Echinodermata; class Holothuroidea; order Apodida; family Chiridotidae; genus Chiridota; species Chiridota heheva. The sequence goes on along the minus strand of JAIGNY010001647.1, from coordinate 1,144,299 downwards.
AGCTGTAGTTAATATTTAATGGTTTTATAGCAGAAATTGAAGCTAAGTTAAGCTTCCTTCATACAAGGAGGCACTTGCGCTGTTCATAACACATTTATACACTTAAATAAAGCTTCCTCCATACGAGCAGGCACTTGCCCTGTTCATAACACATCTATGCAGCTAAGTAATGCTTCCTTCATACGAGAAGGCACTTGCCACTTTATAACACTATATGCAACTGATTCTTTTGAGGAAAAAACAAACATTTCTTACGTTACCATCGTTGTCTAGTTGTGGTATCTTTTAACTCCAAATATCACTTCAAGTTGCTCAAGAGTGTTAAAGCTGTTCGTCTTGCGAGAAAACGGGAATATCTACTTTCCGAATATCTACCTCATTCAAGATGAAAATTCGGTTTCTTACTCCGTATACCGTATACCAGTATACATAGATGCTTAAAAGTGCGTAATCAAAGTTCGCCCTAAATAGATTTACCCGAACGAACAATGTGCCATTACAACTCGTATAGCTTATACGAACAAGGTGCGAAAATGGAAATCCCCACTATTCTGTATCACTAGGTTAGCTTCAAAATGGCATTATGTGTATACAATCGGAATCACCCACTCAAAACGGGTACTTTGTTAGACAGCTGTGGTAAATACTTACACCCTCAATTATTTCACGAAGGAACATTAGGCAAAAGAGTTCAGGAGTAGTGTAACGTGCAAGGTTTGTAAATACGTGCATAAAGTATAAATAATGTGTAAGATTTAGTAGTATACAAAAGGCTGGTTCTGGGACACTTTTTTGGTCGTTTTTGCGTCCACTGGTTCTGGGACACTTTTTGCGGTCGTTTTGGTTCTGGGACACTTTTGCGATCGTTTCACTTGGTGGACTGGGCACTTTATACCCACCACTATTGAAAAATTATGACAGAAAATATTTATATATATCTTTCAAATAATTTTTTAATTATTTTAATAAAAAAGTAAAATAAACAAGAAAACGACATAAAAAGTGCGTCAGAAAAACAACGCAAAAAGAATCCCAGAACCAATGGATGCAAAAACGACCGTAAAGTGCGCCAGAACCTCAACCAAAAAAAAAACGATGTCAAAAGTGCGACCATGCTTTACACGCGATACTATCTATGATAACCCGCCACTAAATATGTTGTCCTGTACTTTACCATGCACCACTGTCTATGTTGTCCTGTGCTCTATCCTTCTCCATTCTGAATACATATGTACTCTACACACACCACTATTTATGTCGACCGTGCTCTACACTTGATATTATCTGCGCTCTACACTTATTATTCCCTGCGCTTTACACTTATTATTCCTTGCTTGTTATTAAAAATGTAGAAAGAAAAAAAAATAAGTATATATAGATGATATTAAAAAAAATTGATAAAATGATAATAAAACAAAACAATATTTTTTCTGTCATAAATTTTCATACTTTTTATGTCGTTTTTGTTTTCACTATTTGGGCTGGGGTTCTGGCGCACTTTTTATGTCGTTTACGTTTTCACTAATTAGGATGAGGTTCTGGCGCACTTTTTATGTCGTTTTTACTTCATTTGTTTTCACTAATTGTACTGGGATTCTGGCGCACTAGGCTCTGGCGCACTTTTAATGTCGTATTTACTTCGTTTTTGTTTTCACTAATTGGGCAGGGATTCTGGCGCACTCTTTATATATATATTTTTTTGTTTCACTAATTGGGTTGAGGCTCTGGCGCACTTTTTATATCGTTTTTCGGGGGCACTTTTTATGCCGTTCTTCTGGCGCACTTTTATATCGTTTTTCTGGCGCACTTTTTATATCGTTTTTCTGACGCACTTTTTACATCGTTTTTCTGACGCACTTTTTACGTTGTTTTTCTGACGCACTTTTTACGTCGTTTTTCTGGCGCACTTTTTACGTCGCTTTTTTACTAATTGGGTTGATGTTCTGGACCACTTTTTTACGTCGTTTTTCTGACGGACGTTTTATGTCGTTTTTCTGGCGCACTTTTTACGTCGTTTTTCTGACGCACTTTTTACGTCGTTTTTCTGATGCACTTTTTACGTCTTTTCTGACGCACTATTTATATCGTTTTTCTGACGCACTTTTTACCTTCTTTTTCTACCGCACTTTTTACGTCATTTTTATGACGCACTTTTTTACATCGTTTTTCTACCGTACTTTTTACGTCGTTTTTTTACTAAATGGGCTGAGGTTCTGTGGCAATTTTTTACGTCGTTTTTCTGGCGTACTTTTTACGTCGTTTTTCTGACGCACTTTTTACGTCATTTTTTGACGCACTTTTTACGTCGTTTTTTGGCGCTTCTTATGTCGTTTTTTCACTAAAATTTCCCAGAAACTTTAGTTTTCACGGCTTTTATAATTATAAAGCAATGAAGTTGGAAAAACATCATATAGCTGGTGGACATATCAGTTATGCTTTTAACTTATATGAGAGGTGACATCATAGATAAACTGAGTGGGGCGTCAGGAATTTGATGGTGCGGAGAAGAGAGGGCATTTTTGTCTCATGGAGGCCTGTTGGGTGTGGGGGGCAAAGATTATGAACAGATAAACCAGATCAAATATATGTCACTTAACATAGTTTTCTGGGGGAAAACAATCTCGCGGGGGATGTCCCAGTGCTCCCTGTAACGCCGCCACCGGTTAAACTGTTTAAGATATAGGCTAGTAAAAACCAAGTATCAAAATGGATGAACATTTTACCACTAATTTACAGCATATGAATTTGTAGGTGTAATATGCGATTTGCAAATTGGACATATATTTGTGTTGCATGAACAGATGACAGACTTACTTTCTTATGTTAATCCATTGTGTTTTGGTAATGATCAAACAACTTTTGAAGAACCGCATATTAATTATGATGTTGCAGGAACAGCGAATGTCTGGGAACAGGTATACGGCAATTTTGGACAACTTAACAACTGAAAGGGGTACTAGAATGAAATGTGATGGCGTATATTATTGATTTTTTTTTGGGGGGGGGAGGGGTGGCAAAAACATCGAATGCTTATCTAGCACGCAACAGTATATAGTAATTTTCTGGTTGATATGAATATTCAAGTGACCTTTGCCCTCACGTTGTCTGTGCGCTCTGAAAGCATTAAATTTATTGTTGTTTATCTGTTGTGGATAATATATCTGTGAAATTCGCAAAAACAAGAGCCCTCACTTTTTGGTCTAATGCTTTCTCTGTGTGAACAAATATTTTCATCCAGGAATTACGGCATAATTCTATTAAATATATCATAATTCAAGTTGGTGATCTCTTTCGTTCATTGATGACATTTAACAATTTTTAATTGTAGGGTTTTTGACATATAACGCATAAATGAAGAAATGAAGACACAAATCCTGGTAATCATGATCGTAGGAGATAAAGTGTTTTTGTGCACATGATATTTTTTATGCATGAAACGCTGTAACCATGTTTATGAAATTTATGTCATTTCTCAAACGCGTTGGAAATAAATAAACAGAGTTTACAAGTTATCCGTTATTGTATCTTCTACGGAAACACTGAAACAATGTTTATGAAATTTAAGTTTGATCTTAAACACGTAAGAAATACACAAACCAAATTAACAAATTATCCGTTGCCGGATATTAACGGAAACGTTTAATACATGTTTAGTTAGTTTAAGTTTGTTCGTAAACCTATAGTAAATCTGCAAATGGAGTTTAGGAAATTTCCGTTATCGGATACTTTATGGAAATGTTCATACCATGTTTATGAAATATAAGTTACTTCGTAAACGTATAGTAAATCTGCAAATGGAGTTTATGAACTTTAGGTTATCGGAAATTTCACGGAAATGTTCATACCATGTTTATGAAATATAAGTTACAATGGAAACGCAGCTTAAAAATGTCTTTTTACATGTTTCCAGAATATACGCTTGCTGAAATTCTGCTTAAGTATGCTGACCATGTTTAAGAAATTTACGTTATCCTGTAAACATGGTGTATATTTAAGAGAAGATGTTTATGATATTTCTGCCAACAGAAATGTAAAGGATATTTCTTAGCATATCGTAAACGCATCGTGAAACCACTTACCATGTTTATAATTTTTCCGGTTACGGATACGCATCATAAACACGAAACTTTTGTAAACTTGGTATTTAAAATGTAACCATTTACCAAAAACTTCAAGTAAACGTGCATCAGTAAATGTTCCAGGTACCAGAAACAGCTATTTTGGTGCTGTGATATATGTTCTTAAAAGTGGTGTTCCATTTGCTTACCAAAAATATATTATCGGGGAAATATGCCGATATTACTCCGACTTTTCACGGACCCTTTAAAGGATACGTTTCTGTGTAGAGACTGTAAAATTGGAAGTGGTATCATTCGGAAATTTTGTCATTCCAGCATTGCTAGGCACGGTCCATGTAAAATCTCTACGCTCAGCCATTTACAAAATTACCGTCGTTAATCCAGGAATTACACTTATCATCATACCCCAGCCATTTGACAAAACATTCTTTCCTAGCGCCTGTCCCACGTGTGCGCAAAACACGTTCAATCTTAAACACTTCAGGAGCTAAAACTTTTTGTACCTCCTTGGGGTAAAACGAACCAGTGAGAACTTCACCCAGCTGGTCTTGCAATTTGTACATAGTACGTTCGTGAAATATCACATCCGTGACCTCAAAAATTTCAACCGTCCAGTTCTACTAATACACTCTGCCAAAAATACCTCTATCTTTTAATATTCTAACCATGTCTCCTACTTCAATTTTGTCCCTCGGTTTTTAAGTTTCAATTGAGCCATACAATGTTTCCCACACTTGCTTTTGATTAGTATCAATTACCATAGTGCCATTTTAATTGCTGTATGAAACCTCTTGTTGTATCCTTCAACAACTTGTGAAAGTATATCCACCCATATCGGCTTCCCTATGTAAGTAAAATACTCCCATAATGTATTTTTCACTGTTTTATTAAAGCGCTCAACAACACTAGCTTTAACATCGCTGTCTGTTGAGAACAATTTGATTATAAAGCTATCCAAAAGTTTTTTTACTTTCTTGTTATAAATTCAGTCCCTTTATACGTTTGAAGTTTCAACGGGCTTATCCCAGCTCTGTTAAAAATTGTATGTAATGCTTCGGCAACATAAGCTCCTGTTTTACGTTTAACAGATTCCAGCCAACCTTTTTTAGAAAAGGCATCAATAACTAATAAAATGAAATTGTCACCTTTATTCTGGGATGCCACTAATTCCATGGCCATTAAATCTGCCTGCCATTGCTCCCCTTTCCCAAACACCCTTACATGCAGTCTAGGATATTTCTTTAATTTTGGCCGGTGCAGGCTGTACACTTCCTGTGACTTCAGCCACTCTTTCACTTGCTTTGTCGGCACCCCCTCCCGATGTTTTACCGCAGCCCCTTGTCCGACGAAGCCAAAAGGCTCCAACAGCTTGTACCAATCCTTTAAGATTTCGTCGTTTTTTGCCATCAATGTAATCCCTTGCTATCGTATGCCCCTCGCAACAGGTGCACGAGCAGTTAATTCTACGTAAAAAAATCAGACACACTGGATGTGGGTGGAGACGCCATTTAAATTGGAACCCAGTCTTTCACTTAACCTGTTACTCCTCGTTCTATTACAATATCATCAGGTATTATGTCCGACAGATCGCTACGCGAAATGTCGTCACTTGCAGGTTCCTCTTCTTTTATACCCCATTTAGGCAGCGGGTCCGACATTCGTTTGTTCAGTACCATTTCCTTCAAAGCTCTGTTTGGAATTACACTGATTGGTACATCAGTATCAGCCAACAAATCCGCGAAATTTGTCATACCCTGGGCGGACAGTTTCCGCATGGGAGAAGCACTTTGTATCAGAATATCACTTCGATTTGAATCTCTAATCGCTTGTCCATCATCTGTCAGCAAATTTCCCTGTTGATTGACCTCCCCCCCCCCTCTCCCCCTATCCTTCCAAGTAGCATTCAAAAAAGCTCTTGCTTTTAATTGGTCTTTTTCGGTCAATGAAGACGCTGGAAGTCTGGGAACTTCTACCTCACTGCTACCGGGATGGGTTTTGAAAGGTAAATGAATATTTTCTGGGGTTGTCAGAGGATTGTCGGAGGATTGAATGTAGCTTCACGGCGTATATTCTCTGGATCATAACGCTTGTATTCATGCATTAATTCTGCATAACGTTTAATTTTTTCATCCGCAGATAGCGAACTGTTCAATACCCTACGCAGTTCTGTACTAATGTCAAACGGTAATTTTTTTCCGACTGAAGGAATAGTATAATTTGTGGTTAAAGCCTCGTATTGAGCCAAGGGAATGATAACAGATTTCTTCATTTTTATCGTTTTCTAAGAGGGGTCTGTTCCCAAGGTGAACAAAAATAATTAGTTCCGAGCTCTTTGGTTCCTTTATATCAACTGATCTATTTACACATTCTTCATTTCAAATAAAGCAATTCCCGCCAAGATATTCCCGCTTAATAATAACAAAACATATAATGATATGCATGATAAACATGAACATAAATTCACATTAAGCGTGATATTTTACTGCAATAATTATAGAATAACATATTATATTTCTCTCAACCCATTAATCAAATCAATAACATTTTTAAACATATGTTTCTTTTGATATAATGAATAACCCTGGAATCGTATTACGTGGAAACTACATGGTATTGAAATGACACTGCATTTCATATGACTTAACAAGAGATCACTGGTAATTACACAACACTATAGTCCGGAGGGACCGGGTTCGAATCCTAGGAAATACAAATCTTTTTTAAACATATCAAAATAAATTAACTATTGTTTTCTATTTATATTGATGAACCCTGCTGCAGAACATTCTCCCCTTCTTTGACAGATAATGCGATTAATCTGTCAAATCTTCAATATGAGCAAAATTTGGCTATATGGATTAACACTTTCAATAAATACTTTTAAAGAAATGACCGATCTAAACCATTAATTGCATGAAAATTATGAACTTGAAAAACAATGAGCCAAATACTTTGGTAACATGATCATACAAAAAAAATATCGTTATGATTTTAAATGCAAAATTTTGAATTGAATTCATTACCAATCTGAAACTTGCTAATACCTGATCTGCTCTTCACCATCTATAATATATTTTCCAAGAATTAATCATAAATTGGAATATGCAAAAAAATGATAAAATGTAAAATTAAGATTAAAATAAATTGTAAATTAATATCAAATGCGTTATCAATATATACATCCAGAATTCTACTCTTCAATAATCTCTAATGGACACACCTTTGTAATACCTCGAATGAAATTTCCTTTCTTAGTTCGTACCTTGACGACTCTTACATGACTGTCTGGACCTAGGAATATCTCAACTACTCTTCCCAGTGGCCACTGCCCACGAACACAATCCTTCTCTAATACTAACACCATGTCATTGACTTTCAAGTCCCTTTTTTCCTCTCTCCATTTCTTTCTTCGATTTAGGGTCGGTAACCATTCCTTTACCCATCGATCCCAAAAGTGTCTAACTAACTCCTGCACTCTTCTCCACCTTTTCCTAGGACTGAATTCCCCCGTATCTATTGCTACCTCTGATGCAAATCTACCACCCATTTGCCCATGCATGAAATGATTTGGTGTCAATGGTACAGTATCCTTGATGGATGCTCTCGATATGTTAATGGCCTAGAGTTTAGCAAACCCTCAGCTCCAACTATAGCTGAATGCAACTCCTCATCATTTATTTCTGACTTGCCCAAAATAGCATACATCGCCCGTTTTGCCGATTCAATCAAGCTCTCATGGGCACCCCCAAAGTGTGGTATCAAAGGTGGATTGAAATTCCACTCAATACCTCTATTTTCAGTCTCTTCCTGAATTTTTTCTTTGTTTAGCAACTTGACTATACCTCTTAACTCTCTTTCTGCCCCTATGAAATTTGAGCCGTTATCTGAATAGATAATACGTGGCTGACCTCTTCGACTACCAAATCTATAAAAAAATGCATTTAGAAATGTATCTGTATCTAAACCATACGCCAACTCTAAATGCACCGCTCTTGTTGCCAAACACGTAATCAAACACAAATACCTCTTCATCTGAGCCTTACCTCTCCCCTACTTGGTAAGAAAAAGCCCTGCATAATCAATAGCTACCCTAGTGAAAGCTTTTAAGCTGTCCACTTTAGTTCTAACTGTTGGTAGTGGTGCCATAATCTGTTGCCCTGTCTTAACCTTTCTACGCTTACAGTCATTACATCTGTTCTCACATTCTCGAATTTCCTCTCTAGCGGAAATTACCCAGTATTTCTCCGATACCATAGCCAATACATGGTTTACCCCCGCTACATGCTTTCCTATAATATGGTAATTCTTTACGATAAGTCTTGTGATAACATGTTTCCGTGGTAGTACAATTGGAAATCTTACGTCATATGGAAGTGAATCATTTAAATTTAACCTCCCAGTCGCTCTTATGACCCCATCTCCATCCAGCTTGGGAAATGGAGAACTTACTTGACTCTTTTCATTCACTCCCTCGCCTTTCCCCAAACCTTTGAGCTCATCTGAGAATTCTTCTCTTTGAGCATGTTTGATTAAAGCAATCTCTGAGTCCCTGATCTCATCAACGGACAAATTCCCTACTTCTCTTTGCTTTGTTTTCGTCCTACAATTTGTAATGAATCTACAAATATAAGCTAGAACTCTCACTAATCTAGACCAGTCTGAAAACCGTTTTGGATCTAATCGTCAATCATCCTCGCAGTTGTTAGGAATCATAACACTTAAAAAACCAGCAGATTTTTTCTGTTCTGTTGAGGTCTTCACCTCCATGATTTTAGTCTCTGGCCACTTCTCTTTTGGTCCCTTTAGAAAGTCAGGCCCACTCCACCACACTTCATTCTGAATGATTTTATCTACTGTGCAACCCCTGGAAGCTACATCGGCTGGGTTTGATTTACCAGGGACATGTCTCCAATGGCTTGGATTGGTATTTTTCTGAATTTCACCAACCCTGTGTGCCACAAAGGGTTTGAAATGCCTACTGTGACCACGTATCCACCAGAGGACATTCATACTGTCACTCCAGAAATACACCTGCTTGATATCAAAACCCAATATTTTACATACCGAGATTGTTAGTCTAAGTCCTAGCATAGCACCTAAAAGCTCTAACCTGGGTATGCTAGTGGATTTTAGGGGTGCTACCTTAGTCTTTGAAGCTACAAATCAAACATTTAACTTTCCCATCGATTTCACTTTTTATATACAAAACTGCTCCATATGCATCACTTGAAGCATCAACAAAAGTATGTAACTCAATTTCCCCTTCTCCATGACTGCATGAGGACATAAACATCTATATACACCTACGTCACTCAATCTATCTAAGTCTTGTATTCAAGACGTTACATTGTTTCTAAGATCACCTACCAAAGGCTCATCCCAATCCAGCCAACTTTCCCATATTTCCTGCATAAGTATCTTGGCCCTTACAATAATTGGACTTATAAATCCTAACGGATTAAATACAGATGCAATTTTACTCAACACTGTACGTTTTGTTATACTTATGTCTGATTGACTGGAATCTTTGCAATTGAATTTGTCTTGATCAGCATTCCAAATTAAGCCTAAAGTCTCAACTGAAGGCAACTCACTCTCATTAAGTTGGAACTCTTTGGCCCTATGCTCCTGTGGAATGGCTCCTAAAACCTCCTTAGAATTTGATAGCCATTTTCTAGCTTTCATTCCTGCTCTACCCCATAACTCTGTAAGTTGATGGTACAACTCTATTCCTCCTTTCTCGTCCTTTACAAAATCCATGCTATCATCTATTTTGGTGGACTTAAGAATGGTCTCTGCCGCTAATGGCAACTTTTCCTTATGGATATCAGCATTGTGTTGTGACACCTTTTGAGCTATGAATGGAGAAGCATTCACACCAAACACTACCCTACAGAATTCATAAACCTCTGGGTCGTTATCAGGGTTTAAATCGCGCCAAAGAAAACGTAACATTGGTCTATCTTTTTCATTAACCTCAATTTGAAGATACATCCCAGAGATGTCACAGACTAGGGCTATCTTATGTTTCCTAAACCTCATCAGAATATCAAATAGGTTTGTTTGCAACTTAGGTCCAGTATAAATTGCATCATTTAGACAGAAACCTTCATGTTTTGCGGCGGCGTCATAAACAATTCGTACTCTTGTTGTCTCTCTATCTAGCTTGACTACTGGAAAATTTGGAAAATACCATTGCCTATCTGGATTTTCTACGTTTGAGTCAAGTTTTCTTATATACCTCTTTTCCACTTGTGTATCTATAACTTGTTTGTAAGCCTTTCCAAGTTCTTCATTCTTTGTCAATTTCTTTTCAACATTAGCTAGTCGTTTTAAAGCGGAACCATAATTAGATTTGGGTAGATATGATTTGTTGTCATTCCACGGTATTTCTACCGAGTATCTGCTATTGACTTTGAGCATTGAGTTTGTTACTAATTCATTTGCTTTCTTGTCCTCTGCATTATAGCATGTATGCTCGGTGTTAATACCAACTGTATCTATTTCCCAAAAATTTCTCATAATTTGATCGGTGTTGTCCCTTGTCATTTCGTTGCATTTAAACGTGTTAGCGTGTAATACTGTTCCACCTGATATGGCTCTTCCGCTTTTACTTAATTTACTGACACATGTCCACCCAATAGGAGTTAACCTGGCAACTGGTTCACCAAGCCTCCCGTGTCTCTCTTCGATAGAAGTATGTAATTCAAGATTGTCTATACCAATCAGTATATCAATTTCATGTTTTTTACTTCTTACTACTGGAAAATTAATATCTCTAAGATGATCCCAATCTTTGCTCAACCTATTCCACGGAGAAGTTTTCAAACTCCCTGTAACGTTCTTAGTGGTTAGGGCACTTATTTGATGCTTAATAGTATTATCAATTGGAGAAACAAATAATGTGACTGGTTGAGTAGTGAACCTTTCCTCCCTTCCATTAAGGGTGCTAACTACAACTTCTTTAGTTTCCCCTGACAATCCGAGTTCCCCACATAAATCGGCATTGATATATGTTTGAGAACTTCCATCATCTAATAAGGCATTAACCTTTATGTTCTTGATACCATTGCTAACTATCACTGGGATTGTTCGAAGGGCAAGGTCTTGTACCTGAGCCATGTATGTACGGCTAGCACTATTCATGTGTCTAGGTCCTATACCATCATTATTAAACCAATTTGAACGCTCCCCTTCAATAGAAATGCCCTCATTTCTACCGCTCTCATTATGTCTTCCATCTGTTTTATGCAACCATCTGTTATGATCACTGATACAACCTTGTATATTGTATTTCATTTACCTAGTGCAATTCTTAGCAAGATGACTACCCAAACATTTAAAGCATAACCTTTCTCTTTTTGCCAATTGCCATCTTTCTTCAACACCTAAGGCTTTGAATCTTTGACATTCCCATAATCTGTGAATATTCCCACAGCAAACACATTTGTTAGGAGCTCTTTCTTGTCTCCTTTCTCCAATCTGGCCCCTAACAAGATACGTGTTTGACCTAACTTCAGACTTAAATTCTCTCGACTTTGGTTTCCCTATTTCTCTGCCAAACATAGTACTATTTACTTCTGCTTGTTTCTCGATAAAACGAAGCATATCCAGAAATATTGGATCCAATTTTTCGTGAGCTATATTCACTCATTTTGCTTGCATATAATTTGGCAATAATCTCTGAACTTTGAGTAAGTTAGACGTACTATCTAAATCATGCGTATAGCCCATGTTTGATAAGGTTATCTGACATTCCTTCATGGATCCCACTAATGACCACAATCCCTCTGAATCTCCTGAATACAGTTGCTTACGTTTCAATGGGTTTGACATTAATGCATCTAATATGAGATGGGGTTGGCCAAATTGTTTCCTTAAAATTTCCAGCGCCCTTTCATAACCTTCCTCACCCAACAAACTACAACTCCTGATACATGTGTTTGCTTTACCTTTACATACTTGTAACAAGTACTGCAATCTAGTGATATTGTTACTTAGTTTTGAAGCAACATTTATCTTAACGTTAGTCATAAACTCCCAATAATCTAACGAATTGCCATAAAATTCTTTAATTTCTGCTTTCGGCAATTCAAATGCCAACTTAAATGACATCAAATTAGCTTCATCAGAATTGTGAAATGTTTCATTCTGTTCTTTACTTTTCTTCTCTGAACCACTATCAGTTCTTGTTTCAGAAGAATTATCTTCATCTTCATTTTGGGTCATAGTTTCTGTTTTTGAACTGTCATTTGTTCTATTCTCGTGCACTATTTTGCCTACACCTTTTTGATTACTCACTTTTCCGAGCTGTTCCGACTTCGCCGAGCTGATAATCTTCTTCACCTTTCCGCATACCTCAAAGTAGTTTTGTTCACATTCTTCCATATATCTTTCTGCTGCCGCAAATTCGTTATCATCACTTTCAAGTAATCCATATTCCTCATGAATTTCTTCCAATTTATTTGATACAACTTTTGCTCTTTCTAATAAATCATCAATCACTCCAACATCTATCTCCATGCTCTCCTTTGCATACTGTGCTTTTAAAATATTTAACGCTTTCGTCATTTCCCCTCTTTCAACCTTCCGTTCCTTCTTCAGCTGCTCAAACTTAACTTCGTCTTTTCCTTTATCTCCGTCTGTCATTTTGATTATTCTGCGATCTGATGATTGTATCCAGGCAGCATCGACTTAAATCAATCAGTAGATGTGCATGTACTCACTGAATTCCTGAAATAGCTACGTTCTTCGAAATTCATCCAAATCTTTCAGAATTATTCTCCTTTTCTTTGTTTTTTGTTTGTTTGTTTGTTTGGTTTTTTAGATCACCGATTCCATTCTTTATTTAATACCCCACGGCTTTAATAGATCACGGAGTCCATATATCCAACGTTGATTTAATAGATCTTCAAGTCCATATATCCAACGTTAATTCAAGTCCATTTTAAAAATTATATCCAAACAAGTTTTAAATTATTGGTCGTGTTCCAACCTAGCTCTGCTACCATTTTGTTCCCAAGGTGAACAAAAATAATTAGTTCCGAACTCTTCGGTTCCTTTATATCAACTGATCTATTTACACATTCTTCATTTCAAATAAGGCAATTCCCGCCAACATATTTCCGCTCAATAATAACAAAACATACAATGATAAACATGAATATAAATTCACATTAAGCGTGATATTTTACTGCAATAGTTATAGAATAACATATTATATTTCTCTCAACCCATTAACTAAATCAATAACATTTTTAAACATATGTTTCTTTTGATATAATAGATAAACCTGGAATCGTATTACGTGGAAACTACATGGTATTGAAATGACACTGCATTTCATATGACTTAACAAGAGATCACTGGTAATTACACAACACTATAGTCCGGAGGGACCGGGTTCGAATCCCAGGAAATACAAATCTTTTTTAAACATATCAAAATAAATTAAGTATTGTTTTCTATTTATATTGATGAACTCTGCTGCAGAACAGGGTCTGCCAGGAAAGTTGAGAAAAACCAATTTTTTTGTTAAACTTTTACCAACACCTGTCGTTTCCACTTTCGGTGTTTTCTCGAGCAGGTCGTCGGGTACTCCAATAATGGAGGTAGCTGTCTGGAGCACAGGTTTTATAACCTTTTGGTAAAAAATTTCCCCACCTCTTTGGCCCCGTTGTTTACAAATATGGGTCTTAAAAGCCTTCCTCTTATCGACTGAAGGGATTTTTTTACTACTGAGCACTTTCATTATCATTAAAAAAGGAAACAACCCTTTCTTCATATGTTCAGGTAATTAAATATACCCAGTAAAATATAATGCTATTTCTCCGAAGCAATTGAAAAAGCCTTGAAACTTAAGAACAAATAACCATATAAACTTTAAAAAAAGCTGCCCCATTTTTACCCCCGGCATACATCTGTTTACCCAGAGTTGACACGATGCTCATATCAGCCGGATTTTTAAATAGGCTTATGTAATTGGAATTAAGTTTGATCTCCCCCCCCCTTCTCCCCTCCCTCCCCTCTTAAAAAAACATATTTTGCACTAGCAATACAACACTCACGTTTGCATGGTGACTACCACTGGCTGACTGGTAAACAACTTTGTAACAATATCACCATCTTTGCCAGCCATTTCGCTCATTAAATCATTGATTACAATCACATTATGTACACTGTTATTAGTTTTAGATAAAAAATCATCGGGTGGTAAGCCCTCAGTAAATTCAAAACGAGGTACAGATGTTACCTCATTATACTTTGTTTGCCATATACCATAAAACCAGTACATTGTTACAGAAAAAGTACTAAAATAATCTTCAGTGATTGCTTTCATAACATGCACTCTTTTTCCACTTCCTGATGGGCCAGGAAGTGGAAAACTTGAACAATACTCGCTTGCCTGGCTTTCTCTTGATACTAGCCATATCAAGCGAGATACCCTCAGAAAGGAAAAAGCTTTCAACATAATCAGCATTCGTTTTGTACCAAGCTGAGAAACCGCTGGCTTCCGCTTTCAACTTCAACATAGTATTGATATATTGACTAAACAATCCTTGTTGAGTCTTAAGTTCCTGACATTTAGTCTCGAAATGCCATGCCTCGCTAATTTCCAAAATTTGCAATCAACTACCATACACTACGGGCTCTGCCATAACTATACTAAAACTGGAAATAAGCACGTTTCCAGCACTCTGTCTAAATTTTAAAATCGAAATTTTTCGATCCGCTACTCACAAACTCAGAAATGTACGCATCCTCACCGTAGGCTTCTAGTTCGTTAGTCATGTCCCCTAAAAAGTCCCCGAGAGGTACGATTATATTTTCTGATACCTTTTCGACGTACAAAACGGAATCGGTATCAAAATAAAACACACGGTCACCGAGGCGGTCCAAAAGTTCATACAGCTTGAGACGAGCCTGGGTTGTGGTAAAAGCAGCAATGAACACATTATTCTGCCCACCCCCTTTTTTTCTCCCCCCATTACCCAATCTTCCTTTTCGGCGTAGGGCACCATTGCTGTAGCTTCATCCAAGAACACTACATTCGAGACATTTTTTGTATTGTCCGTCATGAGCATAACTAATTTAGCACAAGTAGTTATAAAAGACGTCTGTGGAAGGTTCGCTCTTTGACCGAACTTCCCCCAGAGGGAATTCAACATTAATTTCAACAATACTCGCTTGCCTGGCTTTCTCTTGATACTAGCCATATCAAGCGAGATACCCTCAGAAAGGAAAAAGCTTTCAACATAATCAGCATCCGTTTTGTACCAAGCTGAGAAACCGCTAGCTTCCGCTTTCAACTTCAACATAGTATTGATATATTGACTAAACAATCCTTGTTGAGTCTTAATTTCCTGACATTTAGTCTCGAAATGCCATGCCTCGCTAATTTCCAAAATGTTGTACCCATGCTCCAGAGCCTTCTCAAGCTCGAGGTGAACCCATGTACCCCAAAAATATTGGTCATTATCGTCGTGTGCACATATCCTATCCTCATCTTCCGCACACTTTTTGCATACCGGAAACATGAGTTTGTCATTGACCCTTAAGGGGAGAACAGGGTGTAACAATCTGGTCGGCGCTTAAACTTCACATTTGATATAATCGAAAATATCATCAACTTCATCAGGTGCAAGATCTTTAACGATTTGCGGATGTCCAACAGGATATGCGCCTCTTTTGTTAATGTACGGGTAAAGAGGCAAAAATTGACATATTTAATCTTTTCACCTTCTTTACACTTGTGGTACAGTTGAGATGCATTGGTCCTCCCACCAACAACTCTTTCTCTCGGATTAAGGGGTTTATGGACGGGTTTATCGGTAAGGAACTTTTGCACATTCTCATCCTCAATCTTCAACAGGTCCCACTCACATTCCCACATCATTTCAACATTATATCCTCCAGACTCAATCTCTGATTTCTTTCTCTCCGTCTTGTCAAATACCTCACCCATAGTCTCTGCACCATAAGGTATGAGAGTATTTCTGTCCGGGAAACACTCATAACAACCATGGTATGTGCAACCATGGAACTCAAACACACGCTTACCACACTTACCATCCACAATCCATCCACCCACTTTTGCCTCTCCTGGTCAGATTCAGCAGTCTAAATGGTTTCCTGCAATTGGTATGCACGATACCTCAACCGTTCCAAAGCTTTCAAGACTGCACTTTCCGCCCTGCCCTACCTCCCGGGGGGACTATTGCGAGAGTATTAAGGATGATAAATTCCTTTCGGAATACCCGCATACAGGCAGAAGCAATAGTTATGGAATATTGAAAAGGATCAAACCCGCAAGCTTCGTTGTCAAAAGTTTTAAAATTCATGCATCCTTCCTTCGAAATATACACATTAAAGCGGCAATTATTGGCCAGCTCTTTTTTCATGCAAAATCTCTTACCGGCTTGTCGCTCATACCACCTGACCACGCGAGACATTTTGCTCGCTTCTTAGGAAACATATGGTCCGGATCATACATGTCCATGTGAGGCTATGTACCGTCATAGTCGTCGTTTTTCCCATCATTCAAAAGGTACGGAAAACCCCCTTCTCTTGTTCCTGCAAATCAAATGTGCTAGGAAATTTCTCTAATGCCATTGGAAGAAAATTTAATGAATCAATAAACCTAAATTGGGGTGTATTGTCCTTCTTGGACACATGTGCCTTTGATACAAAATTGAGAATGTTGTTCCCATTCATAATAGCAGTAAACTTACCCCCCCCCCCCCCTCTGACTAAACTCTTTTAAAACTTTTGTCTTTCTTGAAGCGTGTCATGCCATCAAACTTTAATTTCGCAACGAGCAAAGCTCGTGGAAGACATAAGCTGCCTTTTCCAACAATTTCGGTAAAATTAATTTTATTTCTGAAAAACGTTTGACACTTTTAATCATATTTTCCTGTGTCCTTTCCCTTCTCTTTTGGCATGACTATGTGTGTTAGTTTAATGATAAGACAATCCCCAACCCCGTATTCTCGTTTGCTTTGCATGACACTTTCAATGCGCTGCATAATGCGTTCAACGGCACAGGTCTTCATGATAAATGTCTTCGTTTCAAAGGTTTTCGTTTGTAGCGATTCGTCGTGGTTTTCATTGTAATGGTCTCTTTTACAGCTTCCATTTCTCTTTCTATTAATCCATTTACTTATTGATTTTTCTAGCCACAGTTTAGTCGAAAAATTTCTTATACCTTTCATACTTCTCTCCATTATGTTTAAAGTTTTAGACATTTCCTGTACAAAGTATATGTTTCATACAAGCATTCTTGCAGTAAGCATTTTGGTAAGCAATTGCTTATCCAAAGTAAGGTGCAGTGGTTAAGGAGTCATGTTGTATTCGAAAGGTATCGGGTTCGATATTCATCGTGAGCGCTACATTGTGTTCTTGAGCAGGACACTTTAATTGATTTAGTCCACTCGGCTGTAAAATGAGTAACAACACTGTGCGGAGTTAACCTGTGATGGACTGACGTCGTGTCTAGGGGAGTAAGGTACTCTCATCCGCTTGCGCCATTGAATTCGGGGATAAGCACCGCCTCTATGAGCCTAATGGCTCGGATGGATTAAGCTTTTAGCTTATGGCTTATCCAATTGCCTAGATTGTTAACGAAACCACTTAACAGGACAGCACTGATTAAACTAGTATTTTTGCACTCTGTAAAATGCATCATACCTCCGTCCCGTTTGTAATTCCAACATGCCTAATGATTGTGTAGTGTTCATTCGATTCCCATGTCCAATACTGTAACCGTCTACCTAGGCCCTCCAAGTTTTATCCCCAAATCTCTTTCTCACATTTGATATGCATTGATCTACATTCTGAACACTTTAGGGTTATGTTCTGACTGTCGGTATCATTGTTTTCGGTTTTATGTTTTGGTATTCCTTGTTTGACTTCACTTAAGGCAAGATTCGCATTTCTGATTAAAACACGAAGCATAAGTATGCCTCATTCAGTCATTTACATTGATTTTGCCAAATACCTCTTCCCAAGCCTCTTTAAACTAATCATTTTCAGGAGTTTCAACATGCACTGTCAATACATTAAACAAAATCCATATGGGTGTATTGCTCGTATGCACTGCAAAGCAGGTAAATGGTCACTGGTATCGTTGATAAGTTTTGACATACTGGCAGAAGTCGAAAAGTAGATTTTCGTTTGAAATGAATGACGAATGTGCAATTAAAAATGTTGCAAATCAATATAATTTACAAGTATCTGCATTTTGTATTTGTGTCATTTATTGATTATTTACTGTTGAAATAATTCATCGGTTTAGAAAACGAGGAAAATAACGATACAAATTGTAGAAATATGCGTTTAAACACATTCGACACTATGTCAAAACGAAAACACTTTTTTCCATTCAAATTTACATTCGTGAATATGTCAAAACAGGGATGAAGTTACCCAATGTAAATGTTATTGCATAAATCGTTTGTATAAATACTATCAAGCACTAAATTGTGTTATTATAATTGGCGTAGTAATCAAATGCAATCCCTTGCTAAACATTACATCGACAAATTCCTGTGGACTTAAATGATCACTAAATTTCAGAAGATCTACATTATGATCACCGTATACATAAGTCTCTTTTTTCGTAAAATTTCGATTGTTAAACAAGATGTCCAAATGACAGTTATCCACCTTTGTACCAGGTGCTCTGTATGTGCAGCTTACAGAGATGTTTTTCATACATATTTCAATTGTTACAATTTGTGGTACATTATCAATAGCAGTGTACAAACTTCAAGTTTCTGAAATTGCAAGTCTTGCTCAATAAAAAACAAACAGCTACTTCACCTTCTCTTATAAGTTCTCTTGGAGTATGTCAAATTTCGTTACCATTCATTTATTTTCACTAAACCAAGTCCCTGAAACCGTGACTTAACTCACCTTCCTAATCTTAGACACTAAACTTCTGCTGTTTAACAGTTTCAGTGAATAATTGATAAACTGATTTAAGCATAATCATATCTTTAAATTGCGCATCATAAAATTATGTTTTGATAAAGAGGTTCCAAACTGTATATTTAAGAAACCGTTCGCCTTTCTACTGCTTCCTGGTTTGAGCTGGCAATACTAAGACCGGGGAAGTCGACTTTCCCTTAGAGATATATATGAGTGGACTGCGGATCGATATATAGACGCAGTGAGTGGAATTTCTAGCTACGTATAAGGAACTTTCCTGCACCCAGCAGCCCAGTGGTACGGAATATCATAGACGTTACCAAATCCCGAACCGCGTACACAGAATGTATACGTGTTTCCCCCATTGACTTCTAAATTTGTGCGCAATGGGCGTAATTTATGTATTCCAAAACAGTAAAACACATATCGTATGATGCGACTTCTATTGGTTAAAATCAACAAACATTTGCAAAAACTATCACCCTCTACCAGCTCTTCTAATATCCCTTCCTACACTGTCCCATGTGTATTAAAAGTCTAAATTTAGTAACGTGATTGAGCTAGAATTACTAATATTACGATTGTCTTTGTAAATGTACCCTAACTGCTAACGTGGACAATAATTTTTAATTTAAAGTAACAAAAGTTAAGAATTTAACGGTCAATATTGGCCCCGAAAAACATGAAAAAACATATTAAAATGTAAAGAATAGGTAAAATAATATTATCCTTCTTTTGCATGAAAAGTTTGTTCTCATCAAAAAGACAGTATATGATAATCTTGTGTTTGTATATGCCTTTCTAAACCAAAGAAACACTTAATAGCTCTAGACCTTATAATAGTACATTGTATACACGTATAAAGCCTCAAGATTCTTATTACCTGTTAATGTCAAGATTGACATCTATTGGATATCTATGACATTTACTCTCAGCAACTCATTTGATATATGAAATTCAATTATTGCATGTTTTTTTATTTTCTTAACTCTACACTCTGACACTCGTTGATCTTGCTTGAAGAATAAACAATGGTTTTGGAACGGATCGAGCATTTGAGGAACTCCCACTGTTGAACAGGGTTTGAAGTTAACATTTTCTGTTAAAGGAGCTGGCGACCGATAAGTGATGGAGTATTTCAGTCTCATATTAAATCGAATACCTTTTCTTGCACCCAGCGGTACGGAATATTATAAACGCTACTAGACTGCTAGATCCCAACCAGAGTACTCGAAATATGCACGTTTTTTCCCATTGATTTTTGGGTTTGTTCGCTTGTAGGCTGTTGTTAGATACCAAGTGTTTTGGTCCACAAGAGTTTCAGTCCAGCCATGTTAGAACATAGAAATGTATGATTAATATTAATGATTGATTTTTTATATCTATATGTTGGAGTAAGGTTTAAGTTAGTTTAGGGTGTACTTGGACCAAAACGCTTGGGAAAATCTCGCTTGGTATTTAACAGTTTAACAACAGCCTTCGTTTGTGCGCGATAGGTGAACATTTCTATACAATGTGTGATGGGACTTCTATTCTACATAAATCACTTTTCGGCTGCCAGCTCCTTTAAGTTACAGAAATGAGGCTTTTAATCGCATCTATATTATCAAGGTGACTAAATAAAGAAATAATCGCTTTGCTAAAGCCTCTCCCCTTTGTCCATTCTGCCATTACAGGCGGCAACAGATAAAAACAGTCCGCTTAATTGGTGATCCGTATAAGAAATGTGAAATGGACGAAGAAAAAAAAATTCCAATGATTTATAAACCAGCAATTAATTTTCAAGAAATGCATAAACATTGTCTCTGTATTGGATCTGCAGGTATGATCACACATTACACTGCAAGATTTTTTTTCAACACACTGAACAAATGCAATAACTAAATAAACGGAATAAGATATGAACATGGTTTTTTACCAATGTGTTTCTTTACTAGTTCTCTGTTATATACTAGGATGGTGCAGCTGACGTCATGAGGTCACATGACTTTGTTTACATCGTCATTTTGTAGGACAGACTGCCGTCTGCTTGATACACTTACGTACGTTTGCACTTTGTTATATAAGATTACTTTTGTAGTATGCCGGAATCTTGCTGTGCCGTTGAGTTGCACTAACTAATGGACGTGTTTAGAATCCACTGATTAAGATTACTTGAAGTTCTTGGAGGGTACTTTTTTCTTTCAAATCATATTTTATATTAAAAAATTAATTCAACTGATCATTTAACTTAATCAGCGCGTGTTTATGCCCAGCACGTGTTTTACATGCCCAGCGCGTTTTTTTTTTTATCACCAGTACGTGCTAGCGCGTGTTTTCAGGTTTTAGATCAAGTCTGTTTGTTTTTACGTGTGATGTGACTGAGCTGTGTGAAGATCAGACACGTGAAATACTTGGCGTGCAAAGCTCTCCCCTGCAAAATGGCTCCCAGTTGAGTTAAAGTCACGTGATGAAATTCCTCTATATGAAAATAAAATTTGCAGGAATATTCCTGTAGATTAACTATTAAAACGAGAACCATTTGTTTACCATATGGGAACGTTTACGGCATTTTTGAGTAGTAAATGAAATTTCCAGTACAGTGCACATCCGTCCACACAGCAGGAAATCTCGTACACACACGCGCGCGAGCACACACACACACACACACACACACACACACACGTTTACAACTTTGCTGAATGGTTGAAATGTAGATTACGTCATGTATATAAATAATCATAAGGTCTTAATGAGCTTGTGCTTTAGAAGACCGCTTATAGTTCGTTGGCAAATTTACATATTACAAACAAAACATTGTCCAATCAGATTGATTTTAACATACGTATTGCAATACATATTCATCAAACTTTTACAAGTTTAGCCGTTATAATTAATGTAATAATACCGAAGCTATGACTCAACAAAGTCACTGAACTTGTAATATGCAAGCACATAATACGGGTAAAAATCAAATAAACTGTTTTTTCAATCAAAAAAGTACATGTAGTGAAGCATAATGAAGATGAATGAATTGTGCACCACAGGAAAAAGAACAATTTTTTCTCTTGTCTACCGAATTAGCCAAATTTACTCTGATTGTCAAAGCAGTTTTTCTATAATGAACTGGTATGCGCGCAAGATTCCCATGATTAAGCTACATTAATCTGTTAATAGTGGCCTTATTCATTCTTGAACGAATGCGCATTTAAAGACATAGGCATGAAATTTAATCATGTAATGAAGTTTTGATGATCCAGAGGGATCTACGGGATATGAATCCCCCTTACCCCTTATGATGATAAGATACCTCTTCTAACGTCTGACGACCCCCAAGTCACTCAACGATAGAACAAAGGAAATGGATATCACTATGTTTAAGATTTAAGGGTTTAGTGCAGATCAGAATTCAGAGGCGTAAAAGGCAGATGATTAGATACTACACTCGAAATGGTTTTGTCTCCACGGTTGCATGATTTCTTCCCTGTTGGAAAGTAAAACTACAGGATGTCAATGAAGGAAAACTATTCAACAAAAGGTAAACATCATAAATCTTGCTGTACTCTCAGGGGTGTAGCTAGCCTTTTGGATTGAGGTGGGGACGAAGAAGAAAATGTCTCAAAATCTGGACCTTTTAGCTAAATTTCTGGACCATTTAGCAAGCTTTCTGGACCTTTTTACAAAGTTTGCGGAGTAGTTGGGGGTTCGAACGACCAAATCGACTCCCCCTCCCACCACCCTCCCCCTTCCCCACCCCCACACCCCCCTCTATTCTTGGCTACACCAATGCTCTCTTGCTAAGATTTTTTCCAATAGGCACCAATGTTTGGAACATCATTCATTCAGTTATTGCGCTATTTGCTGGAAAATATGTTGGGCTGATTCCCATTAAAGTAAACCTTCCTATTGCTCATCCCATTATTTCTGAGAATTCATTTTCTTATAAAATATTCAAAAACAATTCAGTATAATTTTTCTTTGATGAAACATAAATTTTGAACATGATTCTATCTGTCTGTCTATACTTATTTGATCGCTTTCATTTTACTCAGTGATTTTAAGGTGCTGTGCAACTTCTAGCTCACTATCAACTGGCTAACAATTAACTAGTTACCACAGGTTTTATATCCCTTTAAGAAATTTCAAGGCCGCATAAGGAAATGACTTGTTTTAATGCATATCCTGTATGCTGTACGATACAAAGTGTTGTTGTGAGATGGTACTGTGGTAAGAAAGATCTGGATTTTCCTTTTGGTCACTTTTTAGTTGTGCAGGGAATTGACTCGCTTCTGACGTTTTGCTGCTCTTTTTAACATAATTGTGCATGTGTGATGTTTTGTACATGAAATCATACAGCGGTTTCCTATTCTTCCAGAATATCCACCACGTTCATCATTGCCAGTCATCATTCAGCGTTTATATCAGGTAAATACCTATAATCTATGATATCTTATTAAACACTTAAAGTTTTAACAGCTTGGCTGTTTTCATTCAAGAAATGTTCATTTTGAAATACACACAACTACTCGCTGTCGTAATTGTAACACTAACCAGCTAACAGCAGGGAGCTGCAAAATGGCAGCTCCCTGGTAGCAGTGAGTCCACCTCACCCGTTTACCAAAAATTTCGTTGACTAGTTGATACATATCTGTATTTTTCCAAAGAGGACAAACTATTTTGTTTTTTCGTCTGCATCCAAACAGACTTCCAGGGGCGTGAAGGGTCTCCTCTCAAAGGGGGCAATCCTGGTTATAAAAGGGAAAAATTCACTGCTATTATAAGTTAAATTTTATCAATTTTTGCTTCTAATCGGGAAATATCCTTCAATTTTCTGATTTTGTTTTGTTTTTTAGGTAAATTTTTTCAAAACTTACAAAAAAAATTGTCCAGATTTCGCACCAAATGTTTCATAGTCTAATAATCAGATACTTTCCTCATTTTACCTCCCAACTGGAAAGGAAATATGCAACTAGAACGGTGAAATATTATCAGGGGACAGCCTTTCCCCTGCCTTCGCCTCTGCTTCTTACGCTTCTGGATGCTACGATCCCTTCCCATTGTGCAAATCCTGGCGAAGCGTCATCTAATCACGAAGAGCATGTTGTTTTTACTTATTGAAGTGCGTCCGGTTTTGGTTTTCATAGAAAATCAATGCTTATCTTGCACTCGACGATACTGAAAGTCTTTTCAACCTGCCAACGACCAGGATCTTCAAGTAACCTGTGGCCTACTAAGTGATATAGCACTTATATAGTACAGTTATAATACTTCTTTCTTCGATTTTGTGATGACAAATGAGCATGGACAAAGGAGCGTAGCCAGGATGCAAAATTAGTCAGTTAGTGGGGTGGGGAAGGGGGAGCCAAAATTGTGAATGCCCATTTTGTTTTAATCACAGCACTTTAGCCGTAGATATTACTATATTACTATTATGCAGTAACATTAAATATATATATATATATATATATATATATATATATATATATATATATATATATATATATATATATATATATATATATATATATATATATATGTATATATATATATACATATATATATATATATATATATATATATATATATATATATATATATAAATGTATATATATATATATATATATGTGTGTGTGTGTGTGTGTTTCCCCCACTTACCTCCCACTCCTCTCGTACTTCCGAAGCCCTTATTAAGATGATTGCTAGTTATCTTCAGGTTCAGGGTGAATATGGGTATCAGGTTTTCTTCCCAAAATAGTACGATGTTCCATATTCCGAACGTATTGCTTGCTACGCACCAATACATCTGATACTAGTGACACCACTTCCTATGCAGTTATTGATTGGATATTATTGTATACTTATCTCTACATTCACATGACAATGGTCTGTATCCGTGCAGGCCTCAACGAAAACCCCATTTTTCATGGAAGGTGAATCATTACACCTCTTTATTTGTTTTCTTTACAGGTACATGTAAATCAATCACTCAGCCATGGACAAAAACAATCCACAGAAAGGACAAAGGAAATTTGTTGGCATTCTCAACTCATCCTCCATTTGGGGAACTGAATGTTTCATCTATGATGACAGAAATCAAAGTGGGAGCATCATTCTAATTCACAAAGACAGGGAGAAGAAAGAAATATGTTCGAAAGAAATTCAACCACAGCATAAGTCATCCCCAATCTGCGTATGCAATTATGGATCAGCGTATGATAACAGTGCCGTTGCTGTTGGAAAAGAACTATGGTTTGTTAACACCAATGAGAAGGAGATTACGTCGATAAGTTCCCATACTGTAGATAGCATCCCCAAGGCATCTTTCATTTCGTGTTTAATAGCTTGTGAAGACTGCATGTTATTGGCTCATCAAAGTCCTTTCAAAATCTTCAAAGTAAGGGAATATAAAGACTTTCAGGGTGTCACGAAGCTGCAAAAAACTGAAGTATTCGTAAAATTTCTCCAACTTACGAAAACTCTGGAACTCGGCAGACCCTCTGGAAAGCAACTTTCGTGTTGGTACAACTCAAGAGACAAAAGCCTAGCCACATGTCATATGAAATCAAGAAAGGTCATTGTCACCAAAGAACCATTTGATTCGAAAGAAGCCGACGTGCTTCATTTTTCGAGCAATCGGGTGATTGACACTCCGGTATTTGTTGGTCAAGCTGAACCCCTTTCTGTTTATGAGTGGGGTTCTCGTTGGAGAGTTTTATGGGTTCAAACAAAAGAACACAATAACAGAAAATGGTTTGCTATTGACCACACAACGAACAGGAGCAGACCGGAAGTTGTCCATTCGGGGGACCTCGACGAGAATGACCCCCCTGTTCAGGTGTACGGCAATAGTGTTTATTTTGAGAGTGGAAAGGTTATTTGATCATATGAATTAACAAGTTCTAAACTCAAGCACTACTGCATTATGAAATGTTAGATTTACCATTTTAAAATCGTTCCAATAATGTATACTTTCCTTTTGCTTTCGATCATATAAATTTGTATAAGAAGTTTAGCCCAAACTGTTATGTGGCCAACTTTATAGCAGTTCTGCTTTCTTACGTGCAATTGCCAATTGAAATTTTTCGTCCCTCTTTTCGCGTAGTGACGAATGTCATTTGTGTAGTAAAATGAAATTGAAATGATTAATTCCGCACACTGACGAATGTTCGGAAAAATTTGAAGCTTGATGAAAGAAAAGTAGTAAATGTATTGTATAGCTTTACATATCATTAGAAAGAGAAAATGTTATTCTTTTGACAATTGTACTTTCATTAATAATATTTTAAGCAAAAACTTATTTCACCGTCGAACTTCAAGCTGCAAAGACGTTCGTCAGTATGCGGAAATAATAATTAAGTAATTCGCGCCAATTTTTGTTTCACCTAAATAAGACATTAATCAGTATGCGGAAAGAGGGACGTTTTGATCACCATTTGTCATTATGTCCAATTACTGAAATGATCGGGGTTCAGGGGTGGACTGGCCTATATTTCCAGCAGACGCGAGCCGAAGTGCCGCTAGACTTATGAAATCGTGTCTAAAATGGTCGAATGACCTTAAAAACTTGAGCCGGTGCGGCCATCATCCGGGGGCTGAGAGTGGGAAGTCTCAGACTCTCCCTCTCCAGTTAGTATATTGTGCGCCGTTGGTAAGCTAAAAGTTCAATCCATCAGAGCTATAGGCTGATAGGGACGGTGCTTATCCCCAGTTTCCACGGCGAGTGAATGAGAGTAAACAACTCCCCCTGGACGGGACGCCAGTCCATCGAGCTAGATTAACTTTGGTATATCATTTTACAGCTGAGTGGCCTGAAATAAGTATAGTAAAGTGTCTTGCTCAAGGACACAATGCAGCTCTCACGACGGAAACCGAACACGGTACCTTTCGAATTCAAGCATTACTAAGCTACCACTAATTCGAGCCCGGTACCTTTCCAATTCAAGTATTACTGAGTTACCACTGAGCTACTGCACCTCTCATTGGTAAATCTGGTCCGAAATATTTCTGCCTCCAAGTCCGACCAGTGTAAGGCTCGCCTTAAAAGAAAAAGTCTTTAAATGGTAATATATCCGTAACCGTACATCGATTTTAGTCAAATATGTATATGATCGACATTCTGCCAACTTGTATTGTTGTATGTCCTTGCCATTAAATGTTTAGATCGCCATTTGTCCTTTTGTCAGCGCAATTACTGAAATATTAATACGTGTCGAAATAACCCCTCTCCATGTCCTCGTAAGAAACCGTATAATGGTCATCTGGCATCCATGTGCATCTAGATATATGCAAATCTATCACAAACGTGGGGGGCTAATTCAGTCCCCCACACTTTTGTGACTGGGATAAAGCCCCCTTCCTCCATTTCCTACGCCTATATCCATATGCTTTAATACTGGTTTTCAACAATTTTGTGAAGAGCAACATTACAGGGACGCAAGAAAGCTAAAGTGTTTATAGAGCTATAGGCAGAAACAGCCATGGGAGATTTATTTCCCGCTGCGAACTTTTATGCAGAGCCTCCCCCTTACGAAGTTCACCGAATAAGAAAACAACGGAATATAAACTTAAATTGTAAATAGGAGTTCAGTGCCGCCGAGAGAGGGCATGGAGAAGTTATCTAGGGCTAAGGCAGTGGCGTAGGTAGACGAAGAGACAATGTCGTGCATTTTGATAACGGCTATCTACCTATACAGATTAAAGTAATTTCGGAGCCAATAGGGTTTACCTCCCCTTCGCATCCCAATTATTAAAAAAGTTGGGGGTGGGAGTTTATATAAAATGGGATACATGTACGTACACAAATGATTATTTAAATTGCCTAAGGCAGCATAGTATGCCTATACCCCACCCCCTCCCAACCCCTCCTCCTCCTTTTTAATCAGGACATTGATAAATAATTTGACTACATTTTGCTGAAAACTAATAACAAAATTAAAGATCGCGATCAGAAAAATAAAAACCTTAAAGAGGCGCTATCGTCTCAAAACAAAACGCAATGACGTCAGTAAGTACATGGCATGTACTACCAATCCACGTCATCAACGTATTTCAATCGTTTTGAGAAGCGTATACCATTCAAATAATAGCATTTGTATGCGGAAGATTGTTATACATTGCACGTATGTGTGGTAACATAACACGGCCGAGTTGAACATCTGTATAAATTCGTCGTTAGTTTAATAATGGAGTTATAACCTGAAATGATTTCACTTAAGAGATCCATGTTTTAAGTCAAATGAGGGGAAAAGACGAAAAAAAAGGTGCCTTGATGAGAGATTCAACCAATCAAAAAATTAGAACTGAATGTCTTTATGCCGATATTGCACCTTTCACAATCACCAGATCACGTGTGAGAATTTTTTTTAAAAGTTCGGATAATGATTTCCCAAAGTCAACATGTTGATCACGATTCGGAACATTCACTGTCTGACAGGGCCGAAATTCACGGGGGACAGGGGCATGTCACATGTCCCCATCCCACTTTCAGAAAATTTTCAAAATTTCAATACATTTGGGGGAAAATGTTCCCCTCCTCCCCCCCTCCCCCTCCCACACACACACACACTTTTGGGATGAGAGGCCATGCCCCCAAACCAGGTATCTTTTGAGTATCCGAGACCGACGCCCAATCCACTGGACATATACTGCACTCCCATAGCAGCGTATATACCGAAATACAATGGGTTTTTATTACTAACTTGATAATAAAATCTTTTACCTGTTTACTTCTCCATTTCTCTTTTCCTTTGCTTCTAATTTTCTAAGAACACAATTGTGTCGAATTTTTTCAGAATATGAAAGTCAAGCCAACTTCATGTGTTTAGGGCAACTTTTATTTGCGGGACTTTTAATTTTAAAAAATACAATGGGGATCTTCTTCTCTTGTCCCGGTTACGTTAAAAACATCGATATGCTGATGACCTATAGAAACATTACTAGGCTGGGCTTGGACAGCAAGTAAAGGAATGCCGCTTTTGCGCGATTCTCTTTTCTAATAATAGTCACAGAACCAAACTCTCTTGCTGTTGGAACCCCCATTATTTTAACGTGGCCCACTGATGTCGGATATCTTCCTACGCCGTTGATATACACGCAACCCATCTTACAGACTGACAGAGAAGAAACATGCATTATACAAACACTGTTTCTCAAATATTTGACTGAATTGGGAGTAACACAAACATTGCCTTTTAAAAAAATCCTGACAATTTTAGGCAGGCTCTGTGAGGATTCATTTTATTTACTTGATTGGGATCTTTCTGTAGGCTACTCAGTGATCAGATCAGTACGAGACCTTAGGCTATATATTGAAGGGGCCCGAAACTCAATCAGTCTATAGCTTCGCGTCATATGGCATTTAGCTTATATATATATGACATACATATGCATTTTGAAAATTATTTGAAGGGAGAAGGGCCCATCCGGCCCGTATGCCCCTGGTGATAAAGACTTATTTCTATTCTGCTTTTCCTCCAGGCTTAGAAAATCTGCCAGAGCGAGCATAGTCACCTAGAATTTCATCTTGTGTTGATCTATGGAGTTATTTTTGTTGAATATATGAGAAACAGGGTTTGAATAATGCATTTTTCATCTCTGAAAAATGGGTTGCACGTAAGTATGTCAACGGCGTAGGAAGATATCCGATGGGACAAGGGCTTGGTGGTTTTCCTAACTTTAAGTAATGAAAAACATTGACTTAATTACTTGACCAGAATGTGATCATGGGCAAATCTATGTTTCTAACTATAAGTACTAGATGTGTATAGTACATTGCACTTTGTTCAGATGGATTGTGAAATCTAAATGCTTTCATTTTTTGTGAAATCTAAATGCTTTCATTTTTTGGTACCAAACAATGGCTGAAATTATATTTCAAGGCATTCACGTGGGACACTGTGGTCCTCAGAAATCATACCTCAAATTTCTTCTTTCTTTAGTGTAACAAAATATTATTTCTGAATGTTTTAACCGGCAGGGCGGATCCAAATGATATTTTTTCGCTTTTTTTATACTTAAGCAACGTAATTGGGCGAGAAAGAAATACAAATTCGCCAAAATTAAGCTACGTTAGGCTATAGGCCTAATGAAAGTTGATACTTAAGCAAGGTGTGTATCCGTAATAGTTGAGTAGTGCTACATTATACATAGGCCTATACCAGGGAGTTGCCACCCTACTTAATCCTATTCCTAACAATCTTTACGGATGCTCCTAAAAATTTCCTGAAACTGAAAGTGTGAGCATGTAGTGTGACTGGTAACTTTAAAGAAAAGCCTGCTGTTTGATACCACGGAAATCATTACTTATTTGTGAACTTTGATTGAAGGAAAAGAAATTTGGACATACGATTCGTCCTAGCCTACGTCAGAAGTTTAGGCTTGTTCGTTGTTATTTACCGTAACGTTAGGCTAAGTTATTGCAAGTGTTGTTTGTTGTTCAACTTGTTGCCGTTTTCAATTCAATCAGCCAGTGGTGTTTCCTTCTTTCGTTCGAGATGGCATTGCAGAATGCGTTCAACAGCGTGAAGTCAAAGGCACTTGGAGTTGCAGAGTATTTAACACCAGTTTTGAAAGTAAGTACATTGGGCAGTTCCAGAAAGTATACGTACAAGGGGTAGGGTGGGGGCACAGGTGTTCCTAACGTTATGGCAACCTATACGCTTACTATATATATAATAAAAGGTAGGACTCTTTTTTTAACGAGACTATCGAACCGTGTATAAAAATTCCTTTTTTTGACCACTCGCGAATCTTAATTACACTTTTTTACTCTACTCACATTCGCAGGAGACTCCCTTCTTCTATATAATCCACGGTATTTGTTAGTTCTTTTTCGATTAGATGTACAAACGATGAATTTTCTACCAAATTACACCAAATTACTGTCCAGACAATCTATTCGTCTTTCAATTTGCTGCAAACTAAAGGCAGCACTGCAGTATTATTTTGACAAGAACGAGCCGAATGTATCATTCATTACCGGATGAAAATTCGTAGTTAATAATTGGTCGGGGTAAGGAAACATTGGTTTCATAAAATTCAGACTGGTTTCATAAAATTCAGACATTCAGATGGAAAAGGGATTACATGTACAAAAAATTGAAGGCATTATATTGGAGGACACGTGCTTCTTTTTCAAGGAGTTATCAAAGGAATTTGTATAAAAATGGACCTGCAACATCTTGTACTAATTTCTTTTTTTTTCAAAGTAAGGCTACAAAGATAATCTTTTTTTTTATTGCTATATGGATATGCACAAAAGCAAACTAGCTTCTGGTCATCAATGAGCACATGGAAACGTAGCTGGGCTATGACAACAAGCCATTATTAATATGACATTAAATAAACATTGGAAGTTTGTTAGAAATACTTCCTAGGGCCCAAGATAATGCTTTTAGAATTTGTCATTTGTGCAGGCAGGGAATGTACACTTTGGGGTACATTTGTCTCATTTGACCAAATTTTGGATGAGTATTATGAGCTTATACCACCTCCATGCAGTTGAGCCTTGTACAAAATGCATATCAAACTGAGTGCAGTAACAAGGTCATCAAATTTTATAATCGAATTGTATGTATTTAATTGATGTTAAAATAATTTGGGACATGCTAACAGAAGTTAAAATACAGCAAAATATAAACTATAAAGAAATTAATATATCATTAAGTAACTCTTCTCTGTAATTCACTGTATACTGTGGCAGTAAAAGTTAATCAACATCTTAAACCGAACTGTTGTCTGCACTTGTAATATTCTCAATGTCCTTATCCAATGAAAGAATAGAACGAGTGCAAAGAGTTCCAGAAATATAAGATG